>VDFB02279732.1:11112-57220 GCA_007258455.2 Sequoia sempervirens | reverse complement strand
TTTCTTTCACCATGTTCCTTTAAAACTTGCTCATATTCTTGTGCAGGCAGTAGGTTGTTAAGTTTTTATAACTTTTGAAGTATTGAGGGGGGTTGTAAAGTCAAAGTCTTAGATTTCTAAGTGTTGGTGGTCTATACTGGATGTTTTATTATTCTTTCAAAAGTCCACTAGCAATAGAAAGTGAAAGGAATTTCAAGCATTGGCGAGGATTTTGATAAATTCAAAAACCATTGATGGTCCCTACTAGGGTTTCGCTAACTCCTCTTTTTGCCGGTTCAAAGGGGCGCTATTCTTCAAAGGGGTAAAGGTGGTAAAGGCACAAGTTTCTCTAACTTCGGTGGATTCGAGTGAATTTTTTAGAGCTACCAAAATGAATGTTAATAATGCAAAACTAATAGTGTAAAATATAAAGTGCTCATATGCAAGGAAATCAACACAGGTAAATGCCATTATCAGATACAGATTGAAGCATATAGATGCTCAGAAAGAAAGAACACCCAAGTACCTAAAAGCTTATATTGTATTATGATATAATCCGTGTTCACGAAATTCAGTAATGCGTATTACAAAATTGGGGTTTCTAGAACAACATTTTCAAGTACATAAGACAAACATCAACACATGGATTCCCTCCACCAACTCCTGGAGATGCTCGATTTGGACTGATGGCAGCAGGCTCTCATGAAATTGCAGGAATTGGGCAAACAGTCCCATATCATTTCACTCCAGCCCTGTGTGAAGGAGAGTTATTGCTTCCTCGATAGCCTCATGTTGGGTTGCAGTTGCAATGCAAATGGCGTCTCCCACAAGCCCAGTCCTAGGAAAATGATTGAGCCCTCCAATGGCAACGTTCATTCTATGTAGGTACTCAGGCCTAACAAGGCGTTTCGTTGCCCTTATTCCCCAATCACATTGCCCAGAAGTACAAACCACATTATAAATGAAACTCTCCAAGAGTTCAGGGTTATGCACATGAACCTAGTTCAAGAATCTCTTCCCCATGATATCATGTAGTACTTATTCCTCCACTTCACTTTGAATGACGAAGACCTCTTTTAGCTGATTCGACAACCTGAAGAAAGGGTTACGCTCAAATTCTTCAATTGTAATGAAGTCATTCATCAAAACACCATCGCTTTGTGCACTCGCCATTTTTAGGATGTTGTTTGGGTTGGCTAAATATGGCTATTTCCAATAAATTTATATTAGTTAAGGGAGGCATATTTGAGCTAGATCTCATTGGAACTTGGCAATTGAAAGGATTGTGAGGTGGCATAAGATTAATACTGATGTGACAAGGGTGTATTTAAATTTCCAAGTTATCTCTCCGTCTAGACAATCTGCATGTGTGAGCATGTGTTAGCACGGATTGGTCATTTAATGCAGCGCCTGGGAACTATACCAATGGTAAATCCAACGGCCACGAGGCAAGATCCTAATCAAGAAATGTTTGGGTGACTGTCGAAGATTGTATTAATGGAAGAAATAATCATGATTACCCCTGACCATTAATGTGATTTTATTCATTGGTTTCCAGGGTGGGCAATTAACTGGCAAGAAACTATCGCTATGCTTGGCAACCATATTGATAACTGCCAAGATTGGAAGTAACTATTTCCCTATATGTGAGATGGTAATGACTCTAAAAAAGGTTTGAGTTTTCTCAAGTGTACTATGTTGTAAAAGAGGAAGAGGAGCAACCTCTATTTCCATTTTCTTCAAATTTATTCATGTTTTGCTATAACTTACAATCTTTGAATTGTGAGTCTTGAATATGATGTTTACTGTACCAATTTGTGAGTCATGTGGGTGATGTGAGCGTGTTCTCTATGTAGGATGTCCTCCTTGGCACAGTATTCATTTATTGCAATCATAATAGAATTTTGATACTCTTTACTAATGATCATTTATTGTTGAAGTCTTTGTGCTTAATGGCTCATGGTATCTTTAATTTGTTCGCATTAACTTTATTTTTATGAGTTAGTGTTTGATCCCTTTCCTTCTTTCTGGTTAAAACATACCCATAATTAATCGAATAACACAAGGGAGTTGTACCTCTAAAATTTAGAGGAAAGTCACAAATGCAATTGTGACATTTCCAGAGTTGTTAGTGGTGTTGGCCCAGCACACCAAGGGCAATAGAGTTGATATTTGAGTTATAATTAAAAATCCAATCCATTTGCTAACATATTTTTGACAACTCTACTGGGGAACAAAATATAATTTTAACGAGTTGCTTCTAGGCCATACAACAAAATGGTACTCCCACGTTAAAATGTTTTTCCTGTACTTCAACTTGGTTTAGACTAGATGCAGGTGGAACAAGAAGACCTCATTTCACAATTAAATACATTTGCTTGGAGGTACAAAAGGAGTGTTTCTGATTATATGCAGGCTAACTTTGTTTTGGAAGAAGAAGAGTGGGCCCAGCAACCACGCAGACCTGTTGTTGAATGCCCCCCAGGGCTGGTTTTTGAATACTACGATAATCCAACTTGTCATCCCAATCAATGTCCTAATTAGTGCCAAGACCCTCCTCCAGCTCAATCACCACCTAGGAATTGACGTAGGGGTTTCATCTCTTACTTTGTTGTGGAGTTGGCGACTCTGAATAACCAATGGCTTCAAACCCTTGGGGTAATTGTATTGGACCACTAGCCCTATCTCGATGTAATGACTTGCCAAATGGATCAAGAAAATATTTTCCAAAATTTTTTGTTAAGAACTCCCAAGACCCCGAAGAACACATTTTGGCCATGACTGTTGTAAGTGGAATCCTAGGAATTCAAGAAGATGTTTTCGTAAGGCTTTTTGTTGACAGCTTGATTGAAAGTGTAGCCGAATGGTTCAAGGGGCTTGAAAAGGGGTGCACAACTAGCTAGAGCATCCTACAGAGGAAGTTTCTAGGGAGATTCATAGATGTCAATATTCTTGCTTTACTTCAACATTTTTTTCAGATTGTAAAAGAAGGTGAATCTATGAAGGATTTTGTCTACTGCTTCAATCAAGAGCTTCAACAAATCCGAGTACTTGATCAGCCTAGTAAGGTAATTCAATTTCACATATTCAATTCTGCTTTAAATTCCAAAGTTCAACTTATTCTAAAAAGGGATAATGTTGGTGGGATTGAACAAGCCCAACATGAAGTTGTAAGCATTGAAGATGATTTAATCGTTGTAGGGTTGTGGAAACGAGATTGTGCTAGGGGGCCTGTTTCTATTCATAAACCGTCAGTTTGCAATTTTTCAAATTCTCAGTACATTAATAATTAGTCTCACCCTATTGTAGAGAACATGAATTTGACAGTTTTGAGTTCTTCACATTTCCAGAGTGAAAGAAAGACAAATGGGAAGAATATAAATCAAGTTTGGAATGCTCAGGTGTATAGTTTAAATATTGTTGGAATGGAAAAAGACCTTAGTTCATCAAGTGAAGACGAGGATTATTCACCCCGGGTTAGACATGCTTCTACATTGCAACCCGTTTTTACCAATCCCTCTATGGTTGGTATGATTCCTTGTAACTCTTGCAAAAGAGATCAATTACCAGAGTCTTTGTGCAGCCCGAAATTTGAAGTTTTTACCTTTGAAAATTTAGATTGTGAAATTTTGAACGTGATGATTGGAGAAAATGAAGATCCTTTTACCGGGGATGAAACGATAGTAAATTCTACTAGTATTAAACAATTCACTGGTTTGCAATTTGATCTTAATAAGAAAATTTGAGTTAGAAGTGAGAGAGAGAGTGAATTGGTCTGTAAATTCTAATCCCCTATGTCTTTGGTGAGCCATTTGAAGTGCAAAATAATCCTTTGTTTGAAGGATCAAATTTTTGTCCTGAAGATGAAGCGGCGGATGAGGCTACTCATTATAAGAATGTTAAATTGGCGAAGGAGGAAAATATAGTAGAGTTAGAGGAACATAATGATAGCAAAGTGGAAATTCATGGGATAGAAAATCATGGTGTTTCAGTTATACGGGAAAAATTGAATTCCTTGTCTGATAAGGAATGCATCCTAATATTTGAACCTTGGAAAGAAATGGAACATAAAATGGATGACATAATGTAGGGCCATTTTCCTAAAAGAAGTGTATGATGAGCGGTGGTTGTTTGAGAGTGTGATGATTGGTTAAGCCTCTTTCATTTATGCTAGTGTGCTATGGGTAGCACAAATCCTTTCCGTTCTTCAAATGCTCTGTGGGAAGACGGGTTTCTTCAAGTCTGGCTCATTCTTTTCCCAACTAGCTAATGGTTTTGTATGAATATTTTTTCTCCTTTCTTTTTGGTAGGTTTCACCCTACCTTGTACATAGTCTCCTTTTTGGTGTGTTGTTTTTGTTGTGCCAGTTTTGGTTTGGGGTTTGCCTTTCCTTCTCTTTTTCTTCCTTGTTTCGGTTTGGTTCCTTTCCTATCCTTAACTCTACGCCCAATGTATACCGCACTAGTCTTAAGTATTTTTTTGGGTTCCTTGCTACATCTTTTCATTCTTTATCCCCAGACTGAGCCACTGTTACTTTAATTTTGGTTGTCACCCTTAAAAATCTTCATCCCTACTCTAAATTTTGCTAAGTCTAAGTCTTGGCGGTATTTCTTTAGGTTTTGCTAACCTTGGCGGGTGCCGCCCAAGTTATTCTAACTCTTTTTTTCACTGCTTTCATTTAAAACTTACTCATATTCTTGTGCTGGCAGTAGGTTGTTAAGTTTCTATAACTTTTGAAGTACTGAGGGGCATTGTAAAGTCTAGAGTCTTAGATTTCTAAGTGTTGGCGGTTTATACTGGATGTTTTATAATTCTTTCAAAATTTCGCTGGCAATAGAAAGTGAAAGGAATTTCAAGCATTGGCGGGATTTTTGATAAATTCAGAAACCATTGACGGTCGTTGCTAGGGTTTTGCTAACTCCTCTTTTCGCCAGTTCAAAGGGGTGCTATTCTTCAAAGAGGCAAAGGTAGTAAAGGTGTAGGTTTCTCTAACTTCGGCGGATTCCAAAGAATTTTTTAGAGCTACCAAAATGAACACTAATAATGCAAAAGTAACAATGTAAAATATAGAGTGCTCATATGCAGGGAAATCAACACAAGTAAATACCACTATCGGATACAAATTGAAGCATATAGATGCTCAGAAAGAAAGAACACCCAAGTACCGAAAAGCTTATATTGTATTATGATATAATCGATGTTTACAAAATTCGATAATGCGTATTACAAAATTGGGGTTTCCAGAACAGCATTTCAGGTACATAAGACAAACATCAGCACATGGATTCCCTCCACCTCTTGGAGATGCTCAATTCATACTGGTGACAACAAGTACTTGTGAGATTGTAGGAATTGGGCAAATAGTCTCATATCATTTCGCACTAGCCCCACGCAAAGGAGAGTTATTGCTTCCTTGGTAGCCTCATGCTGGATTGCAGTTGCAATGCAAATGACGTCTCCCATAAGCCCAATCCTAGGAAAATGATTGAGCCCTCCAATGGCAACATTCACTCTGTGCACGTACTCAAGTCTAACCAAGTGTTTCGCTGCCCTCATTCTCCAATCACATTGCCCAATAGTACAAACCACATTATAAATGAAATGCTCCAAGAGTTCATGGTTATGCACATGAACCTGGTTCAAGAATCTCTTCCCCAGGATATTGTGCAGTACTTTCTTCCTCCACTTCACTCTGAATGACGAAGACCTCCTTCAGTTGATCCAATAGCAACTTGAAGGAAGGGATACAGTCGACTTCTTCAATTGTAATGAAGTCATTCATTGAAACACCATCGCTCTACGCACTCGCCATTTTTAGGATGTCGTTTGGTTTGGTTAAATATGGCTATTTCCAGTAAATTTATAGAAGTTAAGGAAGGCATATCTGAACTGGATCTCATCGGGTCTTGGCAACTGAAAGGACTGTGAGGTGGCATAAGATTAATGTTGATGTGATGAGGGTGTATTTAAATTTCCAAGTTGTCTCTCTGTCTATACAGTCTATGCATGTGAGCATGTGTTAGTGTGGATTGGTCATTTAATGCAATGCCTGGGAACTGTACCAATGGTAAATCCAAATTCCATGGGGCAAGATCCTGATCAAGAAACGTTTGGGTGGTTGTTGAAGATTGCATTAATGGAAGAAATAATCATGATTACCCCTAACCATTAATGCGATTTTATTCATTGGTTACTAGGGTGGGCAATTAGCTAGCAAGAAACTGCCACTATACTTCACAACCGTTTTGATAACCGCTAGGATTGGAAGAAACTGTTTCCCCATATGTGAGATGGTAATGACTCTAAAAAGGTCCGAATTTTCTCAAGTGCACTGTTTTGTAACAGAGGAAGAGGAACAACCTCTACTTCCATTTCCTTCGAATTTATTCATGTTTTTCTATAACTTACAGTCTATGAATTGTGAGTCATGAATATGATGTTTACCATACCAATCTGTGTGTCGTGTGGGTGATGTGAGCTTGTTCTTTGTGTAGGACGTCTTCCTTGGCATCGTATTCATTTATTGCAATCATAATAGAATCGTGATACTCTTTACCAATGATCATTTATTGTTTAAGTCTTTGTGCTTAATGGTTCATGGTCTCTTTAATTTGCTCGCATTAACTTCATTTTTATGAGTTAGTGTTTGTTCCCTTTCCTGCTCTCTGGTTAAAAGCATACCCATAATTAATTGAATCACACGAGGGAGTTGTACCTCTAAAATTTAGAGGAAAGTCACAAATGCAATTGTGACATTTTTGGAGCTGTTAGCGGTGTTTGCCCAGTGCACCATGGGCAATAGAGTTGATATTTGAGTTATAATTAAAAAGCCAATCCATTCGCTAACAATTGGCAAAGGGTCATGTCATCTTGATAGGCCAACATAAGATAGGGGTTAAGTTTCCAATCCAAATTGATCCATTTAAGTGTTCTTTGGCCTTGGATTTAGAAATTTCTAAACTTAACTTCAAGTTTTATAATAAATGAAGGGCCTATGACACTATAGAATACATGTTTGAGAGACTTGGTTCTCATTTTTCCCACATGAGATAATTTATTATTATTATGCGAATTGCATTTAGAAATTTCTAAACTTAACTGATGCATTTAAGTGTTCTTTGGCCTTGGATTTAGAAATTTCTAAACTTAACTTCAAGTTTTATAATAAACGAAGGGCCTATGACACTATAGGATACATGTTTGAGAGACTTGGTTCTCATTTTTCCCACATGAGATAATTTATTATTATTATGCGAATTGCATTGAGGACTTTGATGTTAGAAAGAGAAAGCATATTCATGTGGCATTGCATTGATTAACATCCTACACAATAGAGAATGCACCCAAGGGCTTGGTGGATTTAGAAGAAAAATTCTCTCCACTTTCATAGCTTCCAAAATTGATCAACTGTCATAGCCTCCTACTGATTGGGCTATTAGAGAAAATAATTCAACTGAAATAGTGAATAAGGTGGTCGTGAATAGGACCAACAGATTTTTGGAGAAGAAATTTGCCAAGCAAACTATCATGTCCCCTTTTTGAGCTAAGGAAATAATTTAATAATTTAATTTAAGTTGTCTAAAAAGTAACTTTAATCCTGAAGCAGGAATAAAATGATTTGTATTTGTTGCCTGTTTAATTTGTGTTTTTGTGTGTTATGAATGGTTATGGCTGTGAGGTTGGGTAGCCTGATAAGGCCCCCTAACCCTGACTGCATAAGCAAGGAACATCTAAACCATGCCCAAAGTGCCTCCATCCTCAATGTAGAGGATATTTTTCAATCTTCTATTAGAGATTGCACCAGCTTATGGTGTGTCTCACAAGTCTTTATTCTCACTTCATCCTACGACGATCTTCTATAACCCACTAGAACAATTCTGAAAGTACAATACAGGGAAATAAATTCCAACTGAATGCTAAGATAGACAATAAAAATGTGGAACAAAGTAGGAGAACAACAAATAAAATAGAGTTGATGAGAAGATTGTGGACACTATTCCATCCCTGCAGACAATATGCCTCAAACATGATGATTGTTGATATCAACTACTATGCATTGTACTGCCACTCCCCAAATTGATGTAAATTTCTTCAATGAGTGAATAAAGATTTGATGTGATATAAATGATGTTTAAATAAATACCCCTAGGCTCTTTTAACCTTAGCCTTGTTCACATATGCTTTCTCATTGTTCTTGTTTAGAATGTTAGTGTATCCTTTAGGGGGGCTTCCAAACCAAACCATTTTTATCTAATTTGAAGCTTGTTTTATGGACAATGTATCCCAGATTACACCTTTGCTTTCCAAATAGTCAGCAGGTCTACTGACTTCTCTGTAGCAATGTTGAAATGGGATATAAATGAATTTAGGCTGAAGATCCTTGGTTTCCTTACTAAGGATCTCAAACTTCCAATTGGATGTCAATCCTATGGTCATCGCATTAGTTACAAGTAAATGCATATGCCCTTGAGAACTAGTCAGCTTTCCCAACTGTCATGATAATGTCGATACTTATGTTCTCTGGAAATTCATATATAAGCCCATTTGCCACAAATATGATATGTGTCATATCCTAAAACTCTATTCACTCTTTTCCTTCCTAAGAGCACTGAATGTTTCCTACAAATAGGCTTCCTCTTTATTGTAACTAAATGCAAAAATAATTTGTTTTTGATTGATTGTAATTTGTTTTCAGTGTATAACCGAGTGTGGGTTTTCTGGAATGACCTGCATAGATATAAGTTGTTGATGTTTTGGGTCTCTCTGTAGGATCCATTATTTTCAAAAGAACAATTGTACTTGAATTATAGATAATCTGGCATCTTCCCTCTCCATTTGTAAGCTTCTGAAAGAGGATTCAACACTTGCTTTTTATCTCATGGTGATAAAACTCTTTCTGCTAAGCTTCTCGTAACATTTTCTGGTACCATATTTGGATTTTCTTAAGCTGTAACAAGTGATTGCAAAGACAAACACATTTGCATTTTCAGATGACTTCCAACTATAATTCAATGCTTATGCAATAACTGAATAGTTTTTGATTGTTATTGGCAGACCTACCTGCAATCTATGACAGTAAGGTTAGAAGAATGGAGAATTAAGCGGACTGACACTGAAGAATGGATGGAACACCGACAGCTTCCTTCAGAACTGCGGGAGTGTGTTCGGCGGTATGATCAATACAAATGGATGGCAACTAGGGGAGTTGACGAAGAATCCCTGCTTAAATGTTTGCCCATGGACCTTCGCCGAGACATAAAACGTCACTTATGTATGGATCTCGTGCGAAGAGTAAGAACAAGTTTTCAAAATTTGTGAATTTCCATATTATTTCAAGCAGTATTGGGTAGAGCCTTAGGAGATTTCTATGAGAATAATATATTGGAGGCAGTATGCATAGATTTCTGGCCTCTGGTTTAACAATATTTATCGTCAATCATATTCCTTGCTAGTTCCATCAGCAATAACTGAAAATGAATGATACTTCAGACTGTTGTTTTCTTAAAGATTGTTTGATTGAAATATTTAATTATCATCAGCCATATTCTTTGCATGTTCCATCAGAAATAGTTGAAAATGTTTAACATTTCAGATTGATGTTTTGTTAATAATTGTTTAATTCTAAACTGTATTTTTAGGACAACGCAAAGGCTAAATGCCATTTGGATCTTGTAGGTGCCTCTCTTTGACCGAATGGATGAAAGGATGCTGGATGCCATCTGTGAACGGTTGAAACCTGCTCTGAGCACGCAAGGTACCTTCCTAGTAAGAGAAGGCGATCCAGTAAATGAAATGCTGTTCATTATCCGTGGGCACTTGGAAAGTTATACAACAAATGGAGGACGGACTGGTTTCTTCAATTCAACAATCATTGGCCCAGGAGACTTTTGTGGAGAAGAACTTTTGACTTGGGCTTTAGATCCAAAACCCGGTTTGATTCTTGCATCCTCCACAAGGACTGTTAAGGCCTTGGTTGAGGTAGAAGCATTTGCATTGAGAGCTGAAGATCTGAAGTTTGTGGCAAGTCAGTTTCGGTGTTTGCACAGTAGACAACTGCAACATACATTTCGATTTCATTCACATCAATGGAGGACATGGGCAGCATGCTTCATTCAAGCGGCTTGGAGGCGGTTTAAGAAACGGAAATTTACAGAGTTTCAAGTTAAAGAGAATAAATACATGCCGGAAGCCAAGCCATCAACAAAAAGTGTTACTGTTTCTTCTCTTGGGGCTACCATCTATGCAGCACGCTTTGCGGGGAATACTAGGAAAGGAGCTGATAAACATAGAAATACAGTAAGTGAGGACATGGGTGACAAAGGAGGTACCTTGAAAAAACCCACAGAACCTGATTTCTCTATTGAGGAAGAAGAAATGTTCACTTTGTAACAAAACCAATTTGGTTTGTAGCCAAATCCCGAGGAAAATGATGCAAACCTCATCAAGGATAACATTGATGAATTATTATCTCAAAGTTTGCTTTAGCATGCTAAGTATAACTTACAAATATATCAATCTTTTGCATCGTTAACAATTATTAGGAAAAACAGAGCTCATGAGATTTATTGGCTCCAAAGTATGAGGCCTCATCTCATGTCTTCATGCCACTGCTTAAATGTGTTTTATGTTTAAATTTAAGCAGGTGGAGTGTTTCCATGCATAAATTTTACTATGGGAAAATGATAATTTAGAATCTTTCCCTATTTTAATGGAGCAGCTACTACTGTTTAGGAATTGAAAATAAGCCATGAAATAAAAAGGGGGGCTGGAAATAAGCACCAACTGCATATTGCCAAAAATCCACGTGGCTCCATAAATTTATTTTCCCTTTTTTAATATCTGCTTTCCATTTTATTTTTTCTATTTTTTCACAGCACAAATCATTATTAATACTAGTAAAACAAATTTAAGTTGACTGTTTAAAAATAAGCAAAAAATCTAATATTCATGGACCACCAATTCCACAAATAATTCCTAAATAAGTTGAACGGTGACTGTTAGCCAAAATAAGCTAAGCAACATCATGAGAACCTACCCTCAGTGAACATTTAATTGCTTTCTTAATTGTCTGAGATGCAGAGGCGAAGTAAATGTTCATCTTTATTCATCCTTTACTCAGTTGATTTCTGTTCTTCTGTATGTTCTGCCCCTTTTACCTATATATGGGGATTATTCTTTGAATCTTTAGTATTCAGAAAGGAACGGCAACCGACCTCCTTTTTCAGTCAAGGTAAGTTGTGAAATCAAAATAATAGTTCATTTGCCCAATTATTTGTTTGGCTTATTATCATCCTAAGGACTCAATGATGAATTCCTAGAAAAAAAGTATTTGCAAAACAGACACTGCATTTTTATATTCTATTTATTGACAACTTTTTAATTTTTTTCCTATAGTAATATAATATTTGTTTTCTTATAACCTGTTTTGTTTTCTGGTGTCATCCTTTTAGATTTCTAGGTTTCTTTGCTTTGTGCTTGCGTTAGATCAATTATTCTGACAACAATCATTTTGCTTGGAAGTATGGAAATGAGACTCGTTGATTTTATACTAGCAATTGCACTTGAGGTGCCGCTGATAGTAATTTCATTTGGTGAAACGTCATAACCAACCACATAACACACCACACAAAAGCAAATAACAAGGAATTAAGGTATGCGGAGTTGGACCTACGCTTTTCCCTCGCTCCTCTCCTCTCCCTGTTTTGCCTCCCTCTCCTATATTTTTGCCCTTTTCTCTTCGTCTGTTAACTCCTCTTTCTTTCTTGTTTCTTTGTCATTCATATCTTCTTTAGGCTTGTTTCTTCCTTCTCCATTTCTCCTGTTTTGGTCCTCTATTTCTCTCGTCCTGTATTTCCTTTATCTCCCTCTTTTATTAGTATTTCTTATATTTATTTCTTTTGATCTACTGACTTTTATTATCAGTTCCTTACATGAATTCAATCAACTGAATTTTATTATCAGTGGTTCAAAATATGTTAGAATAATGCAAGACCATTGAAAAAGATCTGGTCATAGAAATAATAGCTAATATCAATCAATTTTATTTTTTTTAGAAATCAAATCTAAATTATATTATTTTCTAATGAAATCTAATATCAGTATTTTAAAAAGCTATTTTTTTTTAGAAATCAAATTTCTATATATTCTTCCATTTTTTCTAATTTATATTTTTCCTAATGAAGCAAAGGATAAGCATATAACTTATTGTATAAATCATAGCTTACTGTTTTAATTATTCAATTTTTAAGAATTTTCTCTCTAAAATCAATGTAATCATATATTTTAAATTATTAATAAATATATTATGGTTATTATATCTACTCTAGATTGATTACAAATTGTTCAACTTGAAATTATTGCTACTACTAAAAAAAATACATGAAATCCCATGAACATGCATAGGGGAGAGGATCCAATATTTGAGCATGTTCCAATAGTTGTGATAGCATTTGTTTGTATAATGTCCAATATTTTTAACAATATTTGACCAATAGTTGTGACTTTAAAGTTGTTAGTGTTGATGATGACTACCCATAATTAAATGAAATGTATTCCTTAGATAAAAAGCAACAAATCATGTGATGCCACATCAGCGCCCAATAAAACATGATGTAGATGCACAAGTTTCAGTGTCACTTTATTTTTGGGCCTTTTTGGACACATTGACAAAAAGCATGTTGATGTGGCATCATATTGTTAGTGTTGATGATGACTACCCATAATTAAATGAAATGTATTCCTTAGATCTAAAAAGCAACAAATCATGGGATGTCACATCAACGCCCAATAAAACATGATGTAGATGCACAAGTATTAGTCTCACCTTTTTTTTGGGCCTTTTTGGACACTTTAAAAAAAATCATGTTGATGTGGCATCGTATTTGATGGTGTGGCCCTGTAACCATAGTTATAAGTAGAGGACTTGCCAAGTAAGTTGCTGTAAAAAATTAAGAGTGATTCAAAATTTCCACATAGAATTTTGAGAAGAATGAAGTTAGGGTGCTCAACTGTTGGGTCCTCTCCCCTAGTATAAGAAATAATATGGAGATAAAATCTCTAGATACTCTTACATTCCTTTTTAAGTTACAATTACTTTTAAAGAAATAAAAAATAAAAAAAACTAGATTTTTGTATAAATCATAGTTTTACTTTCATTGCAAAGCATTTTAAAATGCTTTATTTTGTAGTATTGTATCAATTGTTTAATCTTTAATATTTTTTAATAGAATTAATATAATTGTATATTTTTAATTACTAATAAATATATTATAGGTATTATATCCACTTTCTATATATATTTTTATCTTTATATCTCTTCATCTCTCATTCTCTCCCTCTCTATATATTTATCTCTTCCATATTTGTCTATCCCTCTCCTCTCTCTCTTTATATCTCCCTCTCCTTCAACTTCTCCATCTTCATTTTCATCTCTATCTCCATCTCACTCTACTTCATATCCCTCTCCCTCTCCTTCTCCATCTCTATCTCTATCTCCTTGCCCCTCTCTCTCTCACTCTTACCCCCTCTCTCTCTCCCTCTTTCTATCCCTCTCTCCCCCTCTCTCCCTATTGCAAACATAACATGAGCCTATTGGTAATGGATTTTAATTAGGGTGATCCCACAATAGCGGTTTACAATTTTTGGCCAAATTGGACACTGAAATTATTATTTTTAACTAAATCTTCACATTGGGGCACCTATAACGGATAAACCGTGAGGAATTTCAAGATGATGCAAACTAGAGTCTCTCCACATTTTGTCTATAGATTCTAAAAATATTTTTTTCAAAATTTTTGGAATTAGATTGCACTTCTTTTTCCATCTCCCACTAAAATTGGTTTTTTTCATAAAACAACGTTTTTAAAAAGTGACGCACATCGTATAAAGCATAACTTTTTTTCCTTGAAGGATAAAATTCTTATTCTTTGAATTTAGATTTGTAACTCCGATATCTAGTGCTTCCACTTGGTTAGATAGTTTTTATTGAATATTTTTTCTTTAATCAAGTTTCAAAGTCAAACCAATTACAATTCAGGACATAGCGCAACCGTATAACGCATAACTTTTATTGTATGTATCAATTTTTTTTTTTATTGGATGGACTCCAATATTTGGTGCACTCATTTTTTTTTTATAATTTTCTATTTTTCCATATGTGTAGAATAGAGAACTTCATTTTCGGTGAGAAACCTATATTTAATAAAACTTAAAAAACAAATAGATAATAAAACCAAAACATATTAAAATTATATTCGTTGGATAGCTCGTTCTGAGGGCTACCTGATACCAGTTGGGTTTGTGAAATCTCCTCCATTTTCATTTTCAAATCGAGCTTCGAAGTGCAAAATTATGGACAATTTTGGTGCCTCGAAGGGTGAAGGTGAAAAAGGGTGGTTCGGGCGAACCAAGAAAATATGTTTGGTCGATCATAGGTTCAGTCGAACCACTTTAAAATACAATAAAAAAAATGTATACTAGAGGGGTTCGGTCGAACCTGGAAAGCTAGTTTGGTCGAACCCCTTGACATGGATTTTTGTTTTCCCATTTTTTTTCCAATTTGTTTTTTTTTTCCAGTTTTTTAATAGTTGTATTTTATTCTTTTTATATTATAATATATAATATACTTATTATTACAATATATTATAATAATAATAGTATTATAATAATATTATAATAATAATAGTATTATAATAATATTATAATAATAATATATAATTATTATTAATTATATACTATTATTATAATATATAATTGTTAGTATTATAATATTAAAAGTATATAATTAAAAAGTAGGGGAGGAGAGAGGGAGGGAGAGACAGGAGAGAGGGAGTGGGAGATAAAAGGGGGTAGAGTACAAAGGGTTTAGGGTTTAGGGTTAAGGGTAGAGGGGGAGAGGGGATAGGAGGGAGAGACTTGAGAGAGAGAGGGGGCGAGTGGGAGAGAGATAAAGGGTAGGGATTAAGGGTTTAGGGTAGAGGGAGGAGAGGAGCTTGAGATAGAATTAGTGAGTGAGAGAGAGATAGAGAGGTTTTTTAAGGGTTTTTTTAAGGCTATATAGGAAGCTTGAGATAGAAGGAGTAGGTGAGTGGGATTGAGAGAGAGAGGGTTTAAGAAGGGTTTAAGGCTTAAGGGTAGAGGGTAGAGGGGAGAGAGGGAGAGGGGGTAGGAGGGAGAGACTTGAGAGAGAGAGGGGGGAGTGTGAGATAGATAAAGGGTAGGGGGTACAAGGGTTTAGGGTTTAAGGGTTAAGGGTAGAGGGGAGAAAGGGAGAGGGGGTAGGAGGGAGAGACTTGAGAGAGAGGGGGAGTGGAAGAGACATAAAGGGTAGAGGGTAGAAGGCTTTAGGGTTTAAGGGTCAAGGGTTAAGGGTAGAGGGGAGCTCGAGATAGAATTAGTGAGAGAGAGAGAGAGAGAGAGAGAGAGGGTTTAAGGCTTAAAGGTAGAGGGTAGAGGGGATCTAGAGATAGGAGTGAGTGAGAGAGAGAGATGAAGAGTGGGTCTAGGAGGGAGAGACTTGAGAGAGAGAGAGGGGGGAGTGGGAGAGAGAGATAAGGGTAGAGGGGGGTACAAGGGGTTTAGAGTTTAGGGTTAAAATTTAGGGGAGAGAGGGCTTCGAGATAAGAATTAGTGAGTGAGTGAGAGATATAGAGAGAGAAGGTTTAAGGGTTTAAGGCTTAAGGTAGAGGGTAGAGGGATCTAGAGATAAGAATGAGTGTGTGAGTGTGTGTGTGTGTGAGAGAGAGAGAGAAAAGAGTGGGTCTATGAGGAAGAGACTAGAGAGAGAGAGAGGGGGAGTGGGAGACAAAGAGGTAGAATTACACAAAGGGTTTAGGGGTTTAACCCCTAGTTAAGGGTAGAGGGGGAGAGGGGAAGTGGTGGGAGGGGAGGAACTTAAGAGAGAGAGAGGCAGGTGGGAGATAAAGAATTACTAGGGGTACAAGGGGTTTAGGGTTTAAGGGTTAAGGGTAGAGGGAGGGAGAGGGGTAGGAGGGAGGAACTTGTGAGAGAGAGAGGGGGAGTGGGAGGAGGAGAGATAAAAGGTAGAGTACAAGGGTTTTACTAGATTTTAAGGGTTAAGGGAGAGGGCTTCGAGGGTACATTGATTTATGTTTTAAATATGTGTGCAATAATTTTATAATTAGATAATACTTAATTTTAAAATTTACATAATTTCCCATGGAACAATTTGATGGAACAAATATAAGTTGTATATATAATTGTATATGAGATTCTTGAACTTAAGAATTCCATGAAACAAATATAAGTTGTATATAATTGCATAATTTCCCATGGAACAATTCGATGGAACAAATATAAGTTGTATATAATTGTATATAAGATTCTTGAACTTAAGAATTCTATGAAACAAATATAAGTTGTATATAATTAAATGTGAGAGATGATGCTATCAAAGATTCTTGATCTTAAGAATTCCATGGAACAAATATGTACATATAATTGTAATTTACGCAAATGATTTACAACTATGTACAAGTTACTATAAGTTCTCACTTGAACATGTATAGGGTTACAAGTGAACTTGAAAACCATGGATATAATCTAAGTCAAAGATTCTGGTTCAACCCGCTTTTCAATAACATGTAGAATTTTTTGATGATTTTCACTATCTAGTCTCCATTTTCTTTGGCCACGTGCATGTGGAATTGCGTGAAGATGTAGGGCGGTAGCAATTATCAAGTGACTATATTGATATACCTTGTTACTAGGTTGATAGTCAACAAAATGAATCCTGTGCTAAACAACTTTGACTTGTTTTAGATATGTCCCTTGCACTACAACATAACCTACATGGTAAACATGAACCTTCTTAGTAAGACATATGAACATGTACACCATTTTCATGCTCAAGGTTTGTACAATATATATTTAATGTTTATAACAATCATGCACGCACATGTGAACACAATGTATATATAATTTTAAATTCAAACTCACCTGTGGGAAATGACATTCCATCCCTTGTTTTAGGTTGTGTTAGTGTATTCCTCTCTTTTGTGCAACGCAATAAATAATAGCTAACACCTTCGATGTTTCTAGGATCTGCTATGACTGCAAAAACATCTCTTGTACACCAAATTTACACACAAAATTTCTAAAAAAATTAGAAATGTCTCTAGACTTTAAAGATCATTAACTAGATATATATAATATATATAAATTATTGAAAACTTACACATGCACCTTTTCTAACCAATCCTGATATATGGTCATAATCAATTGAAATCAAAGGAATGTCTTCAAATCTTTCTTCCTCATTTTCACCATATGTTTTTGAAACAACTAGTGGCACTGTATCCCATTTACCAACATATCCAAGTTCTTGGTTGTTGCATGCATGATAAGAGTTTCCTGCAATGCACTTAGTGCAAAAACAAGGAAAGTAATCCCTTACATTGTAATGTCCATCCATGAAAGAGCTATGTCCGAACTCCCAGCACAATGCAAAGATCTTGTTTTTTTCTACCCTCTTGCATCCCATGCATTGTTGATCTTCTATCACACCTAGATACATGTACAACAACAAAAGAGTATGTGAACAAACATGTATATATATATATATAATTTTTAAGAATTTAAAATAGAATTCAAATTTTGAAAATGTAATTTATACATACGTGTCTCCCAAAACAATCTGTATTAGGTGGTTTGTTCTCAAAGATGTGTTGAAGGCCACATTTGATGCAAGGAGTGTCTCTTGCATCATTCATCAGCATCATGTGCATTTGTCCATCACGATCTTCTAGATAACTCATTTGATGTTTTCTTAAAGCTCGTTTGATGCAAGCTCCTGCTCCATCATGCTCACCCTTTCCATGCCCACTCTCAAAATAACTCCAAACATGTGGTATTTTGTAGATTTTATGATATCTACAAAGTGCATAGAATAGTCGTAAAGATTTGAATTGTGCTACACATCCATCTAACCATACAAAATGCTTTTCAAATTTTACACCACTGCTTCTCAAATTCTCAAAAAAAATTGTAAAGCAATGTTGGACAAAAAGTGTGTCATGCTCTTTATCATCACTAATATAAAAGTGATATTCTTTCTTTATGGCTTGTTCTTCATTTGTACTCTCAACACCATCCAATTTTGATTGTGCATGTCGATAACACACATGAACCATAATAGTGATCTGATTTGAAAAGTAATACTCCGATTGAATCTCCTTTTGATGTATGGATTAATTTTTTACAAAGTTGACTGTTGATAGAACTATTCCAAATGGGAAAGTATCTCTCAATGTTTGGAATTATCGTGCTTGCCACTTAGCAAAAAGGAATGTTGTATGTATGGTTGTATCAATTTTTGAAAATCTTCCATAAATTTTCTAATAGGAATCTCCTCTTCTACATAGTTCAACCTTGTGGATTCTTTCCCAAAATTTGTTTGCAACTTTACATACTTGTACCTATGTGAGTAAAATATGTGAATAAACTTAATAAACCACACAATGAATGAAACATTACATTAGAGAATTCAAATAACAATCTAATCAAATTGAAACAAATAAACTCTCTAAAAATAGTACTTACCTCTTGTAATTTATTGTCTTTGTTAGGTCATTATCCTCATTTCTTGAAGGAAATTTAGCCAAATTTCCACATGTCTCACAAATTCCTTTTATGCAGTTTATTTGAGGTCCATTTTCATGATCACATAAAATAGCCTTTATGAAAAAACTTGCCTATTTAGGAGGTGCATTTTGAAACCCACAACTTTCTTCTCTCATCTTTCGAAACACCTGATAGTAGAGATCAAATTCAATATGATAATGACAACAACAAGTTTCAAAAAACTTGTTTATCTGAACATAATATGGCTTTAATCTTTGAAATATTGTTTTCCCAATCTTTATATGAGGATATGTATTACAAAAGTTCATATACATCTCAAATTGTGTTATGTCTAGCCAATGTTTGATATGATTTTCATAAATACTAGGTCCAATCCTGTGTCTCATAACATCTCTAGTATTTGATGATGGATGAGTCTTGATCATGCCAAAAACTTGAGATCAAGTTCCTAACAACATCTTCAATCCTGTTAGAATGGGGAGCTCTACACATAATTGCCCAATTGTCTTCTGAACTCTCATCCAAAAACTTTCTTTTTTTCTCATATTTTATTAATGTGGTTCTACTATAACCAATTTCAGCTGAAAGTGCAGATAATTTTCTTTTTCTTGTTATATCTTGATGTACAATAGATGTCAACATCACCCTTCTTGTAGTGGCTTTATCCACTGATCGAGATCCTTTCCCAATGGAATCTAAACCCTTTTTAACATTTTGAGCAATATCCTTTTGTAATCCCATGTGTTTCTTCTTATTTTATGTCGAATGTACACCCAACAATTGTAATGACTCTTTCAGCTCATTACGAAGAAGTAAACGTGATAACAATTGGGTTTTTTCAAGTGTATCAAGATGATTGAAATGATGATTGATTATTCCATTTACAGATTTAGTCATTGACCTCTTTCTCTTATTATAAGGCTGGTTGGCATAACATTTCAACTTCTCCATATCCATTTCAAGTAAATGATCTAAATTTCTATAAGAAATTTGTTTCATCACCTTTTCAGCTAGTTTTATATGCTTATGCATAGCAGTAGAAGGAAGTGATCCTAACCCCTCTCCAACATGCATTGTTTGAACTTGGGCCTCCTTCCTATCTTCAAGGTCCATGTGTTCTTCAACGGATTCATTTGATCCAATATCTAGATTTGGCTCGACTTCAACATGAGAACTTCCTGCTTGTTAAGCCCTTTCTACATGTCACATTTTGCAAAGAAAAGTAAGAGATGATTCTATATAAGTGAAGTTTATGTATGAAAGCAAACAAAGTGATAAGACATGATGGTATAAGTGACAAAAATTTTGAACTAATTTTATATGCTCATCCATACCAGTAGAAGGAAGTAATCCCGACCCCTCTCCAACAAGCATTGTTTGAACTTGGGTCTCCTCCCTAACTTCAAGGTCCATGTGTTCTTCACCGGATTTGTTTGATCCAATATCTAGATTTGGCTTGACTTCCGCTTGAGAATTTCTTGCTTGTTTGAATTTACATGCAAGCAAAGAAAGTGAGAGACTATGAGTTATTTACTTGTGGAGTTGAAACAAATAAAATCAAATATTCTTAAACTTAAGAATTCCATGGAACAAAAAAATTTGGAAATAGATGATAAGCAATTTAGGTAATGTCTATGCAAGATGATTATTTTTTAGTATTAAAGTTTCCAAGTTAAATTTAACATGGTTTTCATAAAAGGCATGCATATTTATAAGCAAAACAAATTGAGGTGTTAATAAAAGTCCTAAACACACTTGAGAGAGAGAGAGAGAGAGAAGAAACAAGCATGTGTACCTTGTTTCCTTCTATGATAATTTTCCAAGTTTTGTTCACGCCTCTTTTGTTCTTTTTTTGACAATTTTTGTTGAGCCATATTTTTTCTTTTTCTTTGTTGTCCCATTTTCTTCTTCAAGTTAAAGATGTCTCCAAAATCCGCAAGCTCCAATTGATATAAATGAGAATTAATCTTGCAATTTGATATGGAATAATGAAAAATAAGCTTGTATCTATATGCATATGGGGAAAACATTATTCTAGTGTATGGAATAACTACATCCTAGATCATTAAATGAATCAGTGGTAATCAAACAAGTTATTTCATTGTGGAGTTTGTTGATTTTTAATGTATATATATGCAACATATTACTTAGAGTAATTTTAGAATTTTGTTACTTGTCAAAAAGATGATAGAGGTATAATTTGAATTGAATTTTCTTAATGTTTCAAAGAATAAATTTTTTGTATAATTTAATAATGGTGTAGATTAAGAGATTATTTATTAAATAATTTAACATAAAAAATTTATAACTTAGAGGGAAAGTGTTTGAAGGATGGTATATAATTATAAAAGGAATGTTCCTACCTCTTCTTTATAATTATATTTTATAACTCGTTTATAAAATATCATTAGTCTACTTGAGCTTGAGAGTCATTTATTTTATAATTTTTGACTTCTTACTATAAAATTCAATGGGTGTGCGTGCAAATTATTTATTGTGGTCAACATGAATGAACTTAATTATAAAGTGGCATGTTCATTTCCTAAAATTCTACTAGAGATCAAATGTATATCATATAAGGAAATGTAAGTTCTAAGAGATCATCAAATAAGCAAATGTATGTATATTGAATATAAGCAAATGTATACATATATCATATAAACATGTAAACATAAGCAAACACATACATACATGTAAATAGATTCAATGTAGAAACATGTAACATGTTATAAGCAAAGAGCCAAATGTATGTATATAAGCAAATAGCCAAATGTTTGTATATAAGCAAAGATCATCAAATGTTGAATACTAAAGATCATTATATAAGCAAATAGCCAAATGTATGTATATAAGCAAAGATCATCAAATGTTGAATTTTAAAGATTATCATATAAGAAAATACATGTAGTAAAGATCATAGATCTAGTGCAGGGCCTAATATGAATGTCGACTCCTAGTTGAATGACCATTTGAATGAGAACGGTCCTACTCTAATGGATGTGTTGAGCCCTGCAAATAAAAATGTGTACAAAATGTGTTAAATACATATAATTTATATTAAATAAATTTTATGAAAGTTATTTTTAAGAATGTACTTGTATATTTTTAAATATCTATCTAGATCTATGTGCATACATATGCATGTACATATACACGTGTATATATAAAAATTTAAAACTCACATGTCCACTGGCAACAGATTCATCCACAGAGTCATGCCAATGTACACGATCTGGAGGAACAAGGCTAGGAGTGACATGAGGTATGTCCACCTACAATATATATACATATATCAGTACATGAATATCTCTAAGTTAAAACTAAAATTTAAAAATAATTAAGAAGGAATTGAAACATGCACATGCACACATACATTCACATCATGTGATATCAGATGACCTAAGTCCTCTGAAATAGATGCCTCCACCATATCAACTATATGGCCAAGCGACGAATCAACATCTGCATCCCTCTGATCTATCCCATGTTGTGCCATAAATGATGAGTGAAGAGGACTATGAAGGTGAGATGGCATCGGTGATGAGAAACCAAAACCAGTCAACATGTCAGTAAAACCCATAGTCTATGCAGCTACCGAATGATTTGTAGGTGGATCCTAACGCGCACTAGTGCTAGGATGAGAGTGATGGGATCCTAGAACTGAACGACCTCTAGATCTCAAATAATCTCTAACATGCTCTATACTGATCCCATTATCTGATGCAATGTGGGCATATGCCTCCAACAGGTCCTCAGCCAAACAATGCAGAGTCTTGCATGCCATATCTCCTGTAAGTGCATCCAAAGGCGTGTAGAATTAGGGATATGCGACCCATTTGTAAAGAATCCATGGTCGGAGTCCAACTTTGTGTGTTGAAAATGAAGTGGATCGAGGGAATGTCACGGATATCAAATGCCAACTACACTATCATCGAGGATATCCCTGAGTGGTGGTAGCGCAATGTCACCTATAGTGGCCAATTGCTTCCTTTTTGGGAGAGCAGCGACAGCCTCATGCTGCTATGGGGGCTAGGTTGGGAGTGTGAGGAGACCTCACCAATAACACCTGCCTGAAGCAACTGGGGTGGTCTATCTATAGCCCGTGATAAGAGTGGGCCTACTGTGCTTAATCTGCCATGCCTGACCCGGTATGGTGGAAGGAATGTCCGAATTAGTTGACTTTGAGGCCAAATGGATACTCTGACATACAAAGCGCTAAAACAGAAATACAATGGAATTGAGTCATTGTTTGGGTATAGACCATGTGCTACGGGAAATCATGGGTAGATCAATGAGGCCATAGCATGATTGACACATCTAGTGACATGGTATCCCCTAACCTTACACACATTTTGATAAAATGGAAAACAAGTGGCTTTTATCATTTCTTTGGTGACACTATCCTGTATTTGTTTAAGGAGAACGTCACCATGTACTTCTTCCCGCATGCGGGAAAGAATAGCAACTACTCTATCTAGGGAATATGCACTAGTCCTCTCAAGTTGATATATTTTCGTTTTTCTAGACTATGCAATATTAACATGCATGGTTCACTATATATCCCTCGGTTTGCACCCTGTGCTAATGAATCTCTCAATTTTTTAATCTCATTGAAGTGAGTATTTTCCAAGCAATTTTTTTTTGCCAAAATTGGAACATGTGCATTTTATGCGGTTATATGTATGCACACCTAAAGGAGCAATGAGACCTTGGTAAATAATATGTCTAGATATAGAGAATATATTTATCTAAAACAGTTCTAATAATTCATCTACTCATCAATAATATTTTCATACCATTAACAAAAAAACATTCAATATCTATCTAGTTTTTAATAATCAAAACATTCAAATTACTAGATTGCACACAAAACATAATCTAAAATAGTTCTAAATTTTAAATTTACAAGTGTGCACTCTAGTACAAAATGTGCCATTAAAGACTTAAAAAATATTGATAAAGGTTGCATCTAAGATTTATTTCCTACAACTCGTAATAAAGGGAACGAATCATTACTTAACATTGGTGGTCATGCAAAATCAATTTAGTCATTATTGAAGGTACAACTAAGAGAAGAAAATGAGAGAGATGATATAAGCTTGTAAATATGATTTCTAAATTATTGAAGCAATATTTTGATAAGGAGGAAACCAAAAAATTAGAAATAAACTTCCTCATATCCATTATAAACAAAATCTGATAGGAGGAAGGGACACATGCACATAATATTTATCATGAAAGTTACCATACAATGTACAAGAACATGATACTAAGGAACAAAGGTTTCTTATAAGTACACAACAAACCTAGATGAAGATTTAGCCCTAGTACAAAAAGAAAGAAATAATGAAAGAATAGGAGAAAATGACTTGATTTAATCTTTGTACATATTTTTTCTATTACCTCAAATCTTATAGATAATATAAAATCCACCATGTGAAAATATGGTTATATTTACTCATTTAAAGATAATATTTAATAATTATTTTATTACTCTTATTTTTATAAATTTCTTGGATATTATAGTAAAATAAATCAACTCTTACATTTTTTAAAATTAAAAGTTTCCTATACAAATTCCACAACTAGATATAATGGACTAGAGCTTTCTATAATGATGCACAATGATCAATCCTTGATGTTCCAAATCTTTGTGTGGGTATTTTACTTCATCCCACCGTCTTCTTTAGTTTTCATGATCTAGGTAGGTATTCCTAACGAACCTAGGAATTATCCCTTGTTGACCCATCTTATTTCAACCTTTATTTTGTTGATGATTATACTTGAAACTCTTATTTTTAAATTTTATGCAGTAATGAATACCTATAACACTTGGTGAAACTAACAAACCAACACTAAGATTGTTCCTCTTCCTTTATCTAATCCCAGTATTTCATGTTGACTTCTTGTATTCCTTTAAGAACACTAAAGAGTATAATAGTATAAAAGAACTTTAGTATATAATATTTCTCTTTGGGATATTATTTAAACTTCACCTTAATATCATGAGTTTCTTCATAATTCTATACAAAAGATCCATATTCCCTCTTCTACTAAGCCTATTGAAATAGTTTCCCAAATTGGGTGTATTATATACTGACATTATGGAGATTACATTTCTTCCATCTAAACTTCACTTCAATGTGGTTTAATAGAAGATTATTTATCTTCTAATCATTTTTGGTACTAAACCTATATGAGCATTAAGTATACATTGATTGAAAATGGTTTTTTAATCTTAATATTTGTAGTCATTAATTCCTAAAATGTATTTTTGTTTATACTTCTAATCTTACTCTTCCTAAATTTTCTATTAAAGGTTTTGTTATTATTCGATGAGATCCTTTGGGAACTATTATTTTCTTATCTAGAATCAAGCCCTATTTCGCTTCACTTGTTATTCCATGTTATGATAGGGAATAAATTTCTTATTATAAACTCCTTCGCGAAAAACCTTTGATTGATGCAATAGGGAGTGTTCCATCTAATTGGATGTACCAATATGTAAAGTTTTTTATATGGAAGTAAAACTTTCATGATTACATTAGATAATGATCTATTGTATTATTGTAAAATTAGTGATGAACTACTTTTATTTTTATATTCCCCTCTAGTTACCTTAAAAATAACTACATATATTTCTTTTATACAATTATTTAAGGGGGCATATACTCTCACAACCCTTGTAATTTTGACATTTTTCCTTTTATACATGTATAATGTTTATGTTGGATTATATATGATTTGTTGGCATACTTTGTATTATTGGTTGTATTATTCTAACATATATATATATATATATATATATATATATATATATATATGTAGATTTTTGTGTTTTTTGACATGCTTGTTTTGCATATCTTAGTTTGAAAGGGAATCAACTCCTTGATCATTTAACACACTGTATATCATTCTATGTATCCAAAATGTTTGATTATTTTCATGTTTTTCTTTTAGCATTTATTTTTTATACTTTAATTATGTTTTATCATATAGTGACATTAGCCCGTTAAAGTGAAAGAAAATATGATGTCAAGAATTGCATACACTACAATATTAATTTATATTTCATGCTCACGTTTTAGCATCTATATCCATAGCATAATTTTAGGGCCCATTTAACCCTCTTTCCTAACCTTCTCCTAGATCTAAGTGGCAATCTCATATTTTCTTACTTAATTATGTTAAATTTCATATTTTTATGTATTTGTCGTCTTCTAACATTTTATTATTTATGTATTGTTTCAAACATTAAATACACAATTATATAAACATCTTCATGACTCTAAAAATATCCTAACAATTTTTTTTTTAAATCATTCTTCTTACTTGAATAAAAAATTCTAACTAACTAAGACATTTTAAATTATTTTTAATTAAATTTATCTTTAATTAATTAAATATTTTATCAAAACTCAAATACAATTATCCTCTTATCATTTTTTTTATTTAAACTACTTTTTAATACAAATTATTGTATTTTCAAAATGCATGTTCTCTCACTACCATTTTAAAATGATAAATCTTCCTATTTTATAAAATACTTGCAATAGTCCATTCTTGACATCTTTACAAGGAGCAAAATAAAGAATCTTCATTCTAATCATACAACTATATTTTTGAAATGCATGTTCCTCTTGCTACTATTTTATAAAATACTTACAATAGTCCATTCTTGATACCAAATTACAAGAAACAAAAGAAAGAATTTTCATTCTAATCATACAATGTCTTATAATAGCTTTCTCTATTTTCATAATATGTTGGATTTTATTCTTAACATCTCAAAAATGTCCTTTTTTATAACTAATTTTGAAAGGATTGAAAAAATATCTACAAAATTCTTTTTTTTTTCTCATTATTTGTCCAATTTTTCTAACACATTTTTTCCAAAACTTTATCTCATCCCATTACATTCTATTCTTCCCTATTTTAACACCAATCTCTATTTTTTATTCAAATTTGAAAGGCATTATGTACTTTTATATGCAAAAGTGTAATATATCCCTCATACGCTCCATTTAATCCTTAAAATTCTACAAATGCAGTATAATAGTATTTTTTCGACACTTATATTCTATATATTCTTTACATTGGAGCATTCTTCATTCTACTCTTGCATGAAACAAAATTACTATTTATTTTTATTTTCCTACACTACAACACTTGGTTTCTCTTTGTTGCATGTTACATTTATTCTACATTATTATTCTTGGCCACTAAAACATTATATGCTCTAGTTATATCTAACATTCTATTTCTAACTTATGTTATAATATTTCATTATATATACTACAACAATTCTTCATACAATTTTTATATAATTTCTATTGACTACAATAAAATTTTCCTATTTGAAAAAATTCTTCTGATTTACTTTATTCTTAACTTATATTCATTCTTCAAGCACATTATAATTTCTTTACTTGAATATTATTTATCATAATATAACTTTGCAATGTTTTTCTACATATTATTTGTTTTCTTCTTTAATGTTGTAAGTTATGTTACTTTTATTGATCTTTTCTCTTTGAAAAGAATACAAACCTATTTTCTTTTTCATTTCTTCCTCTTACAAATATTATTCACTCATTGAATAATATTTGCTCAATTTAGTAGAATTTTTTACTATGCCTAGTTTTACTTAAATGTATGCAAAATAGGCATGCATATAAACACCACACAAATTATTTGGAAAAATGCCACAAAAAATGTGATATCATTTATATAAAACTATGGTAAATGTTGCACTCCATTACAACAATTCATCCAATTAAGAGGTGATGTAATTTATTGATTCACTAAACAAAAATAGATTTTTATTCTTAAAATTATTCTCTAGAACTAGACTCATGGAGTGACCAATTTGAAAATCAATTTGAACATTTCAATCACTTAGATAAAAATTTATCCAAAGAATAATTAAGATAGTGTTATGCAACCAATAATATAGAAGCAATAAATCTAGCCTATTAATTTTTCTAAGGTTCCATTCAAGTATAATTTTGAATTCAAGTTTACAAGAAAAATAAGTCTATAATAATATTCACAAATAATATCTCCATGTTGATAATTTAAGCAATGCCTTCAACACAATCTATTAATGGATATAGAGAGAACTAAAATATGGATATACTTGTAGGTTGGAAATATCCTCAAGATGGAACAAAATTAAATTTTGATTATACATTTTGGGGAAATCTTCAGGGCTATAGATGTTGACTATTTTCTTCATAATTCTAATAGTTTTAAATTCTAATTAGAGGTTTGAGTAAACTTGGTTTAAAGATGAACAAAAATATTAGTAGGAAGATCTCATTGTTAGGTTAATGCTAGTATATAAGAAATGATATAATGAATTAGTAATAGAAGGTAGTGTTTTTACAAAGGTTGAGGCCCCAATTGGGGTATGTGTTCTTATGAAAAAGAAGCATTGAAGTGGTCCCAATTTTTTTATAATATCATGCATATATGCATTGCTATTGGGGAAAATATTAGAAAATTTCAAGCAAATGCAATTGGCAACTGTAAAGCCAAATGAATATTAAAAAATTTCAAGCAAATGCAATTGGCGGTTGTAAAGCCCAATTTTACAAAATGAGTTTGTTTAAAAGGATTTAGAAACTTTCAAGCAAATGCAATTGGCAGCTATAGATCCAAATTTGGTTGAAAACTGGGTTTGTTTAAAAGGCTTTAGAAACTTTCAAGCAAATGCAATTGGTAGTTGTAAATCCAAATTTTAAATAATGGGTATTGTTTTTAAAAGGTTTTAGAAACTTTCAAGCAAATGCAATTCACAGCCGTGAGCCAAAATGAGAGCTTGAAACAGGGTATATTCATTATAAACAATAAATTTTGTTCTCATAATGTGCCTTCAAGTTTTAAATGAAAATTTTGTTTGGAATTTTCTTTTCATTCAATTTGTTTTCATTTCACCAGAAAAATTTGGTCTCATGGAATCCATTGGATTTTACAAGTTTACAAACAAATGGAATTTTAAATCACTGTGAAAGAATGCCAACCTGCTAATGGACGTTCAAGTCGATATTTCAAGTTGAAATGGTGGTCCCATTGCAAGTTTTCTCTATTCCCTGTCAATCATGTTTGTTGTTCGCCGCGCACGAGCTCTAGGTCTGATAGTTCACCATTTTTTTTGTTTGATAGTGATAGGGTTTGATTTATAAATGTGCCCTAATTCAACATGGTTCGGTCGAACATGGGTTCGACTGAACCCCTTTAAAATACTATTTATTTGTTGACCTTTAAGTTGTTCGGTCGAACCACTTTATGGGTTCGGTCGAACATGTCTGTTCGACCAAACCATCCTTCCTATTGAAATTTTTAAAAAGTTGATTTTCCTTCCTCTTCTCAATTGGAAACCACTATTGTGGTTTCACCACCAATATTGGATTATGTGGGTAGTCTCTTTTGGAGAATGATTTTATAAAGAAAAAACTTCAAGAGTTGTCGAAGCAAGGTGTCATGTGCCCAAAAACTTCACCATGCATGTCGCCTATCATGTGAAATGACATAACTTGCACAAGAGAAGAATATAATAAGAAATATGTTAGAAATACTTTATAATAATAAGCCACTTAGAGGAGGAAACCTCCTAAGACACTTCAAGGGAGCTACCTCCTATAGTCTTCAATAAAAATAGATTATACAATATGATAATAATAAACAAACCACTACCTCTTATATATACCACTTATGTTATAGATGTCATCCAAGCCTTGAACCTAACTACTTATATAAGGCTATATGAATGATTATATAACTTACTTCAGGGTTATGCTACCCACAAGTTGGTTACATATATCACATGTGCACTATAGGTTAAGGTTGTAGCATCATGCATTTAAAAAATGAATGCTCTTAAAGGATATGCTAATATTATCCAACCTTGAACAAGATTGCTATCAAGAGTAAACATCCACAATGGCAAATAGATTATTTGTTGGACCAACATCAGCATTCTAAATACTTTACAAATTTATACTTCAAATTTAGGTACCATCTGGTGTGTATGAATGAAGAGATATGGAAGACAACCTTTACAACAAAATACCATGTCTATGTCAATTGTTAGTACTTCCTTTCAATTTATGGTACTTGTTGTATCTATGATACTTGTGAATAATATTGAGACTATTCATATGTGCACAAATTAAGGAAAAACTCATTCAAAGCAAGTTGTGCAATTGTTGAAGGAAAAGCTACCCGTTTGCAATATGAAGAAGTGTGAGTTTAGTTTGTAAAGCAAATCAATGGTCTATTTGAGGTTCTTCTCAAGAAGGAAAATTAAGATCCAATCTAACAAAAATTGAGGTTATTACTAATTGGCTCATGCTTAATAGTGTGACAAAAACAAGTAGCTTCAAATGCTAGAGAAAATGAATGCATGAGGGCATCTGTCCATTCATTCTCCACCATAGAAACTACCTTAGATGCTATTGCTAAAGTGGTATGAGTTCGAACTTATACTAGTACTTTGAATTCAATGAAATATGAAATCAAATGTGCATAGATTCTTGCTATTCCTCATTTACAAAGAACACTTGAAGTGGAAATGAATGTGAGTTACATAACAAGGGGCAATTTTATTCCATAAAGGTAAAGTCCTTTTTTATCATTTTGAAGTATACTTACCTAGAGACTTGCACCCTAAACTTTGGTGATTGTCTCCCATATCAAAAACATGTCCCTATCTAAGAACCATATGGGGAATCTCCAGACATTAGGATACTTTCAATAAAGTTTCTTTGCATCTATTACATCTCCTAGAAGCATCCCTTAAAATGTAGGAAATTTGCTATAGGGGTCTCTAAGATAGAACATAAAAATTACAATGAATTTTCCTCAAGTTCTAATGTATGGCTGACAAAAGCTTAAAGAACTAGAGAAACACACTAACAAACCTATAATTTTCTATTTTTTTTATAAATATTTGAATTTTTTTTCCTAAGTAATTTTTGATTGAACTCACCAAGGTAATAACACATGAAGAGACAATAATGAAGTTGAAGATATGTACATGCAATAAATTTTAATCAATTGATTAAAAATAATCATATTTGAAGACCCCCGCTATGTTTTTTAAAATAATTTCAAATTACCGTCCATCTTTAGTTGAGTATGGTTTCAAATTTACTTTATTATATCACAATGATGGTTATCAAATATTATTATGATTAATCTTTTCTTTCCTTGACATCTATTTCAATACTTCAAACATTTAAAATTCTTGTTTTAAGCATTTTATTATTTTATATTCTTTAAAGTTGCACATCCATCCTATCATTTTTTTTAGTTTAATTAATATATATATTGTTGTCTCCAAGAAGACTTCGCTGAATTTTCTTCAAAATGGTGTATTGATACCCATTCCCATCTACCTACTAGCACTAGTTCCTATTTCCTAGTAACTATTTTAGAAGTGTTTTCTAAACCTATAGTATATTGCCAAAGTTACAACAAAGAAATGCATATAACTATATACCCTATTAACAACGGTAAGATTGTTTATTGGAAAAATCAACAATTATTCATATTCATCATAAACCTCTTTAGTATTTGCAAGCATAAAATAAATTGCATTAAAAAATTCAAAGTCAATCAAATTTATTCAAATTCCATTGTCATAAGTACAATAAGGGAGCACAAAATGTAGTGGTAAATATTCTATCTAGGTTTCCATTGCAAGAGAAACTTAAATTTTGGCAAAAATTCACAACTAACCCTTTCTTGAAAGATACGTACAAGGAAGCATTTGCTCAAGATGTAGATTTTTGGTGGAACATGTCATCATTTGAAGAGAAATGTGTCTAGCTCAAATATGGGATCTCCTACAAGACCAACAAATTTTGTGTGCCAATGAGAAGAGACTTCCACTCGTGAGCTAAGCACATGCTACCAAATTTTCAAACCATTTTGGTGTCAACAAGCCCATGGATTGCATGCAAAGTATGCATAGTAGCCTAAAATACAAGAAGGGCTCCCAAAATTCATTAAAGTGCTTTAAGTGATGTTATACAAGAAAGCCTAAGGATAGGAAAGGAGAGTTGTACATGAATCTACAAATACCTACTAGACCATGGGTGAGAATCTTTATGGAATTTGTAGGAAGTTTTCCTATGTCGAAGCATGGACATGATTAGTTGTATTTTTTGTGTATAGATTCAATTTTATTTATTTATTTTTATTTCATGCAAGTAGACAATTTGGTGTATTTTAGTTTTTGCTTAAGTTTGTTGTTTTAAATAGGGACTTAAATTTTTGGTGAAGCTTTGCACCATCTTGTAGAGCAATTGAGACCAAGATGAAATGATATAATGATATGTATGCTTTCATCCTCAAACTATTGAGAAAACCAAAGTTCTAAGTAGAATGTCATTCAAATGATAAGAGGCTATGACCAAGAAGTATTGTTCAACAACATGAGATTGATCTTTGGCATATCTACAACATTCTTAGATGATGAAATCAGAATGGATGCAACACCCTTCAAAAACCAATTCAATCCCTCTTTAAAATCCACATAGGCATTACATCAAATAGTAGGAAGTATTGCTCATAAAACTAGAAAACTTGGTTTGCATTTGCAAACTTGATATTGCAATTTAAAAAAAAGGATTACATGAAACATTCTCAGTCAACAAAGGACTTATGTACAGCAACATATGTCCATTTAATATCTGCAACAACCCTCTTAAAACCCTCTCACAATCGATTCTTCAAACAACGTAGAAATTGCAAACAATCCAACACAATCTCGGTTTGCAACTTGCAACCATTGCTACGCTTCAAAGAAAAATCTTATTACAACTTATTTCTAGTCATGGAGGATTGATAAACAACAATAAAACCCCATACAAATATCACATAAACCAATTAAATACATTGAAAATCATTCTCATGCTCAAACTATGTGAGCTCCCACAAATCTATGCATTCTCCAGTACCTAATTCCACCTACAACTCTTGTAACTTCTCACTAAAATAATTGGTACTCTATTTGTTGTCATCAATCACTCCAAACCTTCCAATAACAAAATTTCAATCCCCCAAAAATTGAGAACTAAACTCATGTATTTTCTCCCTTCAACAAGTAGACTTATGTCTCACAATATTTAGTTATGCAACCTGCAACAAACACTCACAGCACAATAAGTTCTAACCATTAACCTCCAATCTATTTGTTGTTGTGAATAGATCCTCACACCTACAACATACAACAAATAGCAGCCTCCATGGGATGCTACAACCTCTCCAACTCCCTTTCAACTTCTCCTCCCAAAAATCGAAAGCTATAGGAAGAAAATTGTGTTCATAACTCCCTAGTGGAATGAAATTTCATTTCATTTCCTTCAAATTCCCCTTTCCCCAAATTGGAATGACCCCTATCATGTAGCTACACCAAAAACATAAATTAAAAAATAAAATAATATTAAAAAATTAAATCCATTTGATTTGTCCATTCCACAAAAGTTGGGAGTTACATTTGACTACTCCTCCACTAGCTCCTAAAAAAGCAAATCCCAAAAAAAGCAAACCTAGGCACCCACCTCTACAACTCCTATTTTATAGGGATTCTAAATTAATTTTTTTTAAACACCTTTATTTCATATCCCAATTCCTATCATGTTTTTCTTGGCATTTTTGAATTCAAATTACATTAAAATTGCAATTTTACGTTACTTGCACTATGCCAATTTTGACCATTTCAAAACGAGCTTGAATAAACATGAAATTAACCAAGATGAAATGAAATTCAATATCCCTGACATGAAATTAAAATTCATCTCATAACCTCACCAAAATTCAAATTCAATTTCTTTTTGGTTGATGCAAGATAGCCTGCCAATCATGGATACTCCTACACTAGACACCCATGGTAAGAAATTTTTTTGTGAATATGGATTCACAAAATGGATTTGAGTGGTAGTACCACCCTTTCAGATTCCAATCAATTTGTATAAAACTCCATCACTGATCCTAGTTACTTTGATAATCTCTTCTTCTTCCTCTTCCAACATCTTGTTGGAACATTCACCATCCTCCAACAACCTTGCATTTCATTCTTCTCTCCTCTTATGGACTTGTATCCACCATTTACCATCTTCCTCCTCCTAATTCCACTCATTTTCCTCTCTTCCCTTGTGGGATTTTACCCACCATTGACCGACCACTTCCACCAAAATGTACCTACACCAAATTCCTCAACACCATACAAATGCTATGCATTCCACACTTCACTAGCAATCTCTAACTGAACCATTTCATTTGAATTCACTAAATCATCCAACTAATCATCAAAATAATTAAAAAGAAAAGGTTTTACCTTCTCATTAATTGCTACAATATTATTCTCAACCTCATTTTAAAGGCATTCATCAAAATTTGATTTCACCTCATTACCTTTTGTTGCAAATCTTCACTCCACCTTTCGTCTACAACACTTCCTTTTCTACCACTGAAATGTTTCCATCTACACAAAATCCACTCTCATCTTCATCATAAAAATGAAACATATTATGTATTACCTCTTTCTCTTCAACATTTCCTTCACCATTGCCTCCTGACATATCTTCTTCACCTTCACTCTTAGCTACACTTTTATTTTCCATTACTTCCAAGTCCTCCAAAGGACACTCACCATCCTTAATCATTGCTACACTTTCCTCTTATTTTCCCTCTTTATCATTTTGAACAAGGATTTCCACATTTTCCTTTTCATCCTTCTTCCCTACACAAAGTTTTACTTGCAAACATATCAATACCAAAAGAACAATGAGATTCAACCCTTCCCATTTTATATTCCTTTCTATCCTTATTATTTGCTACAACTTATTTTGCCACTTCCTTTTTCCTATCCTGCAAAGGATTCAAAACATAGTATTCCCCATCCTTTAGGATGCTATATGTATTCTTCCTACCATCATGTAGAGCTCTTCAATCATACAACCATGGTCTACCCAACAAAACATGGCATATATCCACAAGTACTATATCAAATATAATCACATCCTTATATCTACGAATTTGAAAATCAACCACACATTGCTCACTTACCCCATATCTGGCAATCTCCTTGCAACCAAGAAATGTAGTATGGGCTATGATGCTTGATTTTTTTCAATTTCATCTTATCTACCTTCCTTCGAATACAATATTATTGGTGCTACCGCTGTCCACAATGACTTTGCAACATTTCCCACTCACTTTACACCTTGTTCAGAATAAATTACTCCTCTATATGGGCTCTTGATTCTCTATTTGTGGCTCTATAAATTATTTCTTCATTACAAAACATGAACTTCTAGCTTCCAAGACATTTTTTCAAACACTTTTCCACTCTCTCTGCAACTGCTTCACTCTCTACCTGTAGGTCCTGGTGCAAACTACCTCACATCGGTACTTCTCCCTGCACACTCAAGAACTCTTGCTTTGATACCACTGATAAAATAAGAATGGCTACAACACGCTTCAAAAACCACTTCAATCCCTCTTTAAAATTCACATAGGAATTACATCTAATTGTTGGAAGTATTGCTCATAAAACAAGAAAACTTGGTTTGCACTTGCAAACTTGATATTGCAATGTAAAAACAAAGGATTATGAAAAATTTTCAGTCAACAAAGGGATAATGGACAAAAAAATATGTCCATTTAATACCCACAACAACCCTCTCACAATTGATTCTTCAAACAACATAGAAATTGCAAACAATCCAACACAATCTTGGTTTGCAACTTGCAACCATTGTTATGCTTCAAAGAAAAATCTTATTACAACTTATTTCCAATCATAGAGGACTAATAAAAAATAATAAAACCCCATACAAATATCACATAAGCCAATGAAATACATTGAAAAACATTCTCATGCTCAAACTATATGAGCTCTCACAAATCTATGCACTTTCCAGCACCTCTATACCACCTCCAACTCCTGTAACTTCTCGCTTAAAGAATTGGCACTCTATTTGTTGTTATCAATCACTCCAAACCTGCAAATAAAATTTTTTCAAACACCCAAAAATTGAGAACTATTTACTCATGTATTTTCTCTCTTCAACAAGTAGACTTATGTCTTACAATCTTAAGTTATGCAACCTACAACAAACACTCACAATACTCAACAAGTTCTAACCATGAACTTCCAATCTATTTGTTACTGCAAATAGCTCCACACACCTACAACATACAACAAAAAGCAACCCCCATGGGATGCTACAACCTCTCTCCAACTCCCTTTCAACTTCTCCCGAAAACTGAAAGCTACAGGAAGAAAAATGTGTTTATAACTCCCTGCTGGAATGAAATTTCATTTCATTTCCTTCAAATTCCTCTTTCCCCAAATTGGAATGACCCCTATCATGTAGTTGCACCAAAAACATAAATTAAAACATAAAATAATGTTATTAAATTAAATCCAATTGATTTATATATTCCACAAAAGTTGGGAGTTACATTTGACCGCTCCTCCACTAGCTCCTGAAAAAGCAAACCAAAAACAGTAGACTTGGGCACCCACCTCCACAACTCCTATTTTTTAGGGATTCTAAATAATTGTTTTAAAACACCTTTATTTCATATCCCAATGCCTATCATGATTTTCTTGGCATTTTTGAATTGAAATTACATTAAAATTACAATTTTGCATTACTTGCACTATGCCAATTTTGACCATTTCAAAATGAGCTTGAATAAACATGAAATTAACCAAGATGAAATGAAATTCAAAATCCCTCACATGAAATTCAAATTCATCTCACAACCTCACCAAAATTCAAATGTAAATTCAAATTCAAATTCCTTTTGGTTGATGCAAGATAGCCTGCCAACCATGGATGCTCCTACACCATTAGAATAGAATAGTTCATGCATTCCTAAATGAGACACCTTTTGAAGTATGTTTTGGGTTATTTCCCTGCCAAACCAATTATGTTGCATCGGTACACTAAAAAAGAGAGGAGAGCTTGATTCAAAGGTGACTAGAGAGACAAAACACACTAAATAGATGGAAAAAATCCATCTTAAAGCAAAAAAACAATTTGAAGTATGTTTTGGGTTATTTCTCTACCAAAACATTTATGTTGCATTGGTACAATAAAAAAAGAGGAGAGCTTGGTTTAAAGGTGAATAGAGACATAAAGCATGTCAAATGTATGAAACAAATCCATCTTAAAGTGTAGGAACAATTTGAAAAGTTTCAAGCCATGTATAAGACTAGTTATGATCAACACTATCAAGAACAAATTTTCAAAGTGAGATCCACATTTTACTGATGTGGTTTTATAATTATGATCTCAATTTCATTTTTTGGATAAAAAATTATGACATGAGTCTTCTTAAATAACATATTTTTTTGGTGTTGAAGAGGTTTTATTTATGTTAAGTTTTCTTTAAAATTTTGGTAGCAATCTATACTTTTTGGAGCAACAAACTTTTTAGATCAATGACTTTCATCTTCCCTTTATTTTTTCTAGCAACTACCTATTGTACACTGAAATTTTTTTCAAGGGATTTTTTTGCTACTCATGTGGCAACCTTTTCCAATGGGTTTATTTGATATGAGCGGCTTAATTTTGGTGATAGTAGGATTTAATTTTTTTAGTTACCCACTTTTTTTTCACATTATTTTTTTCTTTGACAACCACGTGGTCTTTTGTTAGCATTTGTAATGTTTGGTAGCATTTTTAAGTGTAGGTGGAGCCCAAGATCACCATTTGTAGGATACACCTTCACATAAAAGCAAGAGAGGCACACAGGCTATTTCACCAACGAGAGAAAAATACGAGATGCATATATTACACAATGTACAACCTTTTTAAAGGCAAGAAAAAAGTGATGGGTGGGAAAACTACCCACATAGGGAAAACCACCCAAGAGAATCTAATCTACCCCAAGTGAAAACTTAAATACACTAACACCCCCCTTAAGTACAAACTTAGGGAGAATGTAGATGCAAAAATGCAAAAAAGCAATATGGGTCCTAGTTACATAGCCATGTTAGGTACTCATTTAAAATGCAATCTCTCGCAAGTGGAGAAAAAGAGAAAAACCCTATGGGAAAAACCCCTCTCCAAAAGAGAGAACATAAATAAAAAATTATGCATGAATGGAGGAATCAATCACACCCCCCAAGGACTACATACATCATGTATATACAATCAATGATCCCCCCATAGGAAGGAAAAAATGAGATATCATATCCCCCCCATAATGAAGAAGCTCCAATGCTAATAAAGTATGCCTGAAAACAAAAAATGATCCAATGCCTGCAAGCAACACCTCTTCCCTTAGGAAGAAACAAGTCCACCAAATGATAAAGAAGCCACTCCGTGTCTAACTGAAAAGAGGAAGGAAATCTCCAAATAGAATAATCCATCACATAATCATGATAAAAAACAACTAAGAAATGTGACGAATCAAATGAAAGTGAAGGCTCAACAAAGTCAACCTCCAAAAACAATCCAAATGTATCAACTACCATGCTGAAACTGTCATCGAAGAGGAGAGAAATCCCTTCAAGTATATCTCCCAAATCTGCAAGATGAGACTCCACAAACAAATCTAAGATGCCTGCCAAATACTCATCCAATAAAACAAGATCCAAGGGATCAAAATACCCTACTGTGTTGGAAAACCAACCTCTAAAGCAACAGGTGATGTATCAACATGAGTCTAAAGAACTCCAAAATTCAGATGACGTATTTCCCTTGGGAAATTGTTGTCAACACTAGCAAGGGGGTGTGAGGAAAAATATAGTCATCATCCTACAAAGTGACAGAAGGTATATAGGCGGGACTCATGATCAACATTACCAACTACAATGACATTTCCAGTACTAGCCTCTCTGATGAAAACATAGTTTGCAATGAATTCCACAGTATTTAGTACCTCACCATGGGTGATCTGATAGATGGACAAAATATTTTTGTGCAACTCAAGTATACACAATACATCCCTGAAACAGTCATCACCTATCTCAACATTTCCTACACCTGCAACATCTAAAAGCTTATTATCTCCCAACAGAATTTTGGAAGTGTCAGTAGGATGAAGTCCCAAAAAAGGATAGGGACTTGAAGCCATGTGGTGAGATGATTTGGAATCTAAGAACCATCTATCATGACCAGAATGTGTTGTAGAAGTCACCAGTGCATGTCCTTTACCTATGTAGTGTTTATCTCCTTTACCACTTGCGATTCCTACATTTCCAGACTGTATAGATTGGGTTGATGGTGCAGATGAAGATGCAGATGGAGATGCAGAGGTTGTAGAATGAGTGAAAAATAAGGGCAATGGGATATAGTTTTTTTGAAGAAGATGTGAGAGTTTGTCAATCTTCTTCATATAACGATGATATCTGTCATGCCCTTTCTTTTTGCAATATGCATAGTTGAATTTCTCCTTCTTGGGCTTGTCCTCTTTTGAAGAGGTGGAAGTATTAGTTGACTCTGTCTTAGGTTTGGATTTCTTCTTCCCTTTACTCTTAGATTCTTCTACAACCAATGCATGATTTGTAGGGACCCCCTCCAACTGGACAAGTTTTTCTTGCTCTCGTCTCAACCGATCACAGAAAGTCTCAAAAGAAGGCATTTGGAACACACTACCCAAAGAATCCATTGTGGAGTAAAAGGTAGAAGAAAACACAGCAAATGGGCCTCTCAACTTAGACAGTATCAAAAAGATGGACTCCTTGTCAGTTTTGCTCTTCCCACATCCCGCTAATTGTGACCTTAAAGATTGAATTTCACTAGAAAGTCATCAATAAAAGGAAATGCTTTAGGGGTAAGAGCGGTTAATTCAGCCTCCAGTTGCAGGACACATAACTCATTGACTTGACCAAACAGGTTATGTAACTTATCCCATATTTCCTTGGGTGTATCCAACTCATCAATATGAAAGAGGATGCTATCAGAAACATTCAATTTCATCAAACCCATAACTTGGTCACACTTATTTCTATAAGAAAATATTTCAAGTTCCTTAGTAAGTGTGGGTTTGACATTACTTAATGTGGATCACAGACCTTGAGATTGAAGCAACCTACAAATTTTCATTTTCCATGTATGGTTTTTATGGGGAGTTAACAATTCAATAGATTCACGAGTGACCATTGCAACAAAAGGAAAAATAATACACCAAACTAACTAAAACCTCCAAAAAAACTACTAATGCAGCCTCTAGAAATTAAATTTCACCACCTTTCCAAAAGTTGATTTTCTAAATTGAAAGAAATTCAAGCATAAGTTAATGCACCTTGGTTTGTAGCAATTTTTCACACCATTGGAAAGCCAAATCTTTGCACAAGTCTCCACAACTCAAGGCACACTACAAGCCTCAATGAGTCTTGCTCACACCAAACAAGCACATTGCAAAGATATTTAAGGAGCCAAAAACTTCCTCTTGCAGTCAATGTGGGATTAAAATCCCAGAACAATTTCAAAGCCTCTTCAAAATGGTCCCACCTTACTTCGCTCAGCAGTAGGGAAACCCTAAATTTGTTGCAAACTTTATAAAATATAAAGTTTGGTGAATAAAACACCTCAAAATGAAGAAATGTTGCCACAAGCCTCATGAGAATAGGGCCCTCCAATCATAACAATAAATTCTCCACAACAAAAAAAATGCAAATTAAGCCTCCTTCAAATGCCTCCAATGTAAAGAGCAGAAAATAATTCATTTCCCTTCAATTTGTTGCCTCTCGTAAAGATTTGGGATTGATGGCTTCAATGCAGAAATTAGGCCGCCCCTGAAAGTCACAGCTAAACAACAAGAAATCGAGCCTTCCAGACTTTGATTGCAACAAAGCTTAGAAAAATCATGCCCTCCAAGAAAAAACACCACAGTATAGGCAAAAAAATGACACCTTCAAGGAAATTTGCAACATCCAAAGCAATCACTACCTCTAGATGAGGGAAATTTGGACCTCCAAGGAATCGCGGCCCAACAATATGAAGGACACTTTTAGCAATCACAAAAGAATGCCCTTACAAATTTGAATTTGGGCTTTGAATGATGAAATTGTTGCCTAAAAAAAATACTCACGATTTCCCCAAAAACGTTGCTTTCAATCACTTCCAGCCAACAATAGGAAAAATCAAAATTGAGGCAATTTTGAAATTTGAAATTTTTTCAAATGTTGGAAAAATAAAATTGATCTCAATCAATCTCCAATGAAAACTCTCACGAGAAGGGTTGCAAAATAATTTGCTCTAATACCATGTAGGTGGCGCCCAAGATCACAATTTGCAGGATACACCTTCACAAAAAAGTGAGAGAAGCACACAAGCTATTTCACCAAAGAGAGTGAAAAATATGAGATGCATATATTACACAATGTACATCCTTTTTAAAGGCAAGAAAAAAGTGATGGGTGGGAAAACTACCCACACGGGAAAAACCACTTGAGAGAAACTAATCTACCCTAAGTGAAAACTTAAATACACTAACAATAAGGTTACCCATGCATTTTGGTGAGATGAAACACTTTCCATATTAAGACTCTACCATTCTAGTTTGTGGAGGCAACCTTCCATCCTCAATTGATCAATTTCTTCAAACAATTAGTAAATGTATCGTCAACTTGCAATTTACTTTGCATTGGTTGAGTAGAGTCATTGGAGTCACTCATATAGATTGATGTGTCATTTATATCTTCAATTGTCATATTTTTTTCCTTTGTTTTCTATTTGATCATTGTTCGAGTAGAGGTGTTGCCATAATAGTGGTTTACACTTTCTGAGAGATCCTGATTTTTGCTGAAATCATATATTTTTAGAAAATATAATGATTTAAGCCTTGAAAAGTTCCATTTAAAGGAGTCCAATTGAAGAGGGTTTGATCAAACCACCTTAGACCAAGCCCCCTTGGATAGAACCCCTCTAGTTTTAAACCATACCTATAACAAAGTCTCCTTCACACCTATCAAAATGCTGATAAAAAACCACTTTTGATTTACCTTTTGGAGGATCAAATGAATTCATTTAATTATTTTTTTTGTAAGTATGCATTCCTTATTATAAGCTTCCAAAAAAATATAATTTTAATTAAATTTAATTTGATTTTTATATTTATTTTTTATTTTGTATGAATGTAAGTTTTTCACCCAAAATCAAGCTCTTTGTTCTACACATGTGGAAAAATAGTAGATTATCAAAAAAAAATTGAAAAATATGAGTGCACCAGATATTGAAGTCCCTGATCCAACAAAAAGAAAAAAATTGAATTTTGATACATACAAAAAAGGTTACATGTTATATGGTCCACCTATGTCTGAATTGTAATTGGTTTGACTTTGAAACTTGATTAAGGAAAATGTATTCAATAAAACACTACCTAACCAAGTGGAAGCACTAGATATCGAAGTTACAAATCTAAATTCAAAAGAATTAAAATTTTATTCTTCACATAAAAAAAAGTTACACATTATATAGTGAACATCACTCCTTAAATTTTTTTTGAGGGAGATGAAAAAATAGGTGCAATTTAATTCTAAAATTTTTGAAAAAAATATATTTAGAATCTACAGAAAAAATGTCACGAAACTCTAGTTTGCATCATCTTCAAATTCCTCACGATTTAGTCGTGATAGGTGCCAAAAAGTGAAGATTTAGTTAGAAAAAATTATTTCAGTGTCCAATTTGGCTAAAAATTGTAAACCACTATTGTGGGATCACCCATAGTGTCATTGGGGCTACTCATGCATATTTTTATCTTCTTGAAAAGTGATATTCATCCTTATTTCAAATTATGTTCTTCATTTACAACACTATAGCAATCATCTTTCAACAGTTGTTTGTAATTTCTTTGTGTTTCAATGTATTTTTCATATTCTTATTCTTTTTGGAACATTGTTTGAAGGCTTCTTAATCCTTCACTTGTATTTATCTCTTTTGGAGAGGATTTTTTCCCATGAGGTTTTCTCCCTTTTCTTTGGTTATGAGAGATCTTTTCATTTGTACATGGGAACCTCATAGGCCTAGTTGTTGAAACCCATCCTTTGCATTTTATGCAATCATTATTTAGAGGTTTTAACTTTTCCCTAAGTTGCACTTAAGGGGGTGTTAGATTAAAAGGGTATTTGCCTAATTAATTGTTTGATTATTTAGGTCCATTTTCACTCTAGCTAATTAATCTTACTTATGTCATGTGCTTTTTAGCATCTCAATTCATAGGATGAGGACACATGTCATGATCTCCTTTTATCCTCACTTAGGGTTGGTTTATGTTTTTTTTTTTCTTTTATCTTTTATAAGGATTCTTATTGTATTCACTTAATTGAGAGGTTTGCACATTAATAATGTTTTTTTTTTAGATTAATCAGCTCTTGGCCTTAATAGCTTTGCTTTTCTCTCTTTCTATGATAAGTGTTTGATAGTAGGTGATCCTCAGGAGCTATAAGGTTGAGGAATCAACTCCATTAAACAGTGATACATGGCCTAGTTGTGTATGAAAACTAGAAGAAAGTTAATGGCTTTATCCTTCAAGAATTGGATACTAATGGATAGACTAATCCCAAAAATTAAGGCCACTTTTTTAAAGCTAATAAATTTTAAATTGAATTATAAAAAGAAAAAATTATAACTCAAAAGATAGCCTCTAATCCTCCCTTCTCCTTCCTAATGGGATTGACTTGCTTAAAAATATTCATTAATGTGAATGCCTTTTTCATTAACATTTATATGGTCATACTCTATATAGATATATTGTAGCTTCAATAATAAGGTTAAAATATTTTTTCATTTGTAGAAGAATTGAAGCTTGCAATCTACTTAAATATTGCATACCCCATTATTGAGAAGGTAATTAGAGCTTTGAGGGGACCTTAAGCAAAGCTAGTAGGTTATTTATTTGTTATTTTAGTTGGATGTTGCCCAACATTGCCTTAAGCAAATCAATAAACCTACTAATCTTTTAAATAGCATATGTCTTACAATCCAACATAAATAATTTCTCTATTCAACCTATGTACGATTATAAAACATTGAAATAATTTAAATTTTATGGATGTGTAAAATCTCTAAGAATTTTATGTCATTCCTTTGTCATAAACATTGGTACTACATACTAGTAGTATTTGGTTGTCATGTGGTTTATGCTTGCTTGTTTCAATGGCATATTTTGTGGATGTACTTCCCACGGCAAGAGTAGTGTTTGCCTATATTATTATGCATAATCATATACATTCAATGCTACACGATCCATGCATGACCATTGAAGTATAAGGTTGGCTAAAAAGAAAACACATCCACATAATTTGTGATCCCATCAAAATAATTATGGCCCTAGTCATACAGCATAGGGCCTTTGAACTCGCATTCAAAGGGTTGAAAGTCATGTTTAAAGATAGATGAGGTAGTTAGAAATGTATCCATGCCCATATCAATTGGTTAAAACACCCATGCATTTTGAATTTATAATATTTATTGTTTGTTTCTATAACCACTTTAACAATAGCCCATCATTTCTACCTCTTCTCATGGTGCTTACAAAAATAATGAATAGGAATATCACAAGGGAATCCCACAAAAATCCTCATATTTGAATTCCCCAAAGATCTACAATCTAATTCCCCAATTATTACTAGTAATCCAACAATTATGTTTTTCATTCAAATAAAAAACACCAAGTATGTTCTCAAGTTTTGCTTTACAAATTTAGATGTCTTGCAAATTATATGGGGATCGAGAGAAGGCATTTGTATTCTTCAAAGCTACCCATTGAATAATTTTCCTTGCTAATAATAACCATATTTCTCATTGTGTTGTAGAAGGGAATGGTTTATGAAAGGGGAATAGTTTGTGAAAGAGGCATATAAATTATGTAAAGCCATCCCTCAATGGAATAAAATAATGGATTAGTGTCTTGGAAGTAGATAAAATAATTTATAATGCTTATCTTAATAATGCAATCATCTATCTTTAGATTAGTGATAGATAGTTTACATGTGAATGGACATTATACACTATCATTTTTTAGAACTTCACAAAAGTTTAATGGAAAATCTTTTGAAGTCAATAATTAATCTTATGAAATATAATGATCCTCCTAGCTATTCAATCTAATGTACTAACACCCTTCATACCTAGAACTTTCATGTAGTTGTACTATGAAATTAAAAACTTTAACAATTATTGTAGCTTCAATCTTTCCACTTGTGTTGATCGATACCAATCATCCTTACCAAATTGGAGTCATAACCAAGTTAGTTTTTAGGGTAATTATTACTTGGATCACTTTACCCTAAAACTTTCTAGGATTCTTGTTGATGTTACAACACACTTATTCCTCTAAAGGAGTTATCGTATAACAATATAGTTCAACAAAGATTCTATTGGTCCTTCATGACAACTATGTGATGGTACCAATGGGTCACATACTATATAAAAGGAGACTATAAATAGTCTAATGCAAGCCCAGATGATATGAGGAGTCTTCTCCAAGACTTATTAATGTGGATGTTGGTTGGTGTTGGCCATTAGTTTAATAAACTTTATCAAACATGACGAATAATCAAAATTATATTCATTTCCTATCTACAAGATTTGATTTCAACACTTTATTTGTACATGTTTCGATGCTATACTTTTTTTTTAAATCTATTTTTTGCTTCTAATTTTCTTTGGATAATGAAATTTGTACCATCTTACAAATACAAGCAACCATCACTTGGCTTCAAGATTCCCTTTGCATGTCTCTACTACCTATGAGGTTTTTGCTTGATGTAGTTTAAGTGTAGAATTTGAATTTTTGTGTTTGTTAGTTTCTTCCCTATTCAAATCAAACATAATTATTTCATTGACTTAGTTTGGTTAATTTCAAATTAATGCAATCATAATGTCAATCTTGGCTATCTCAGAGGCTCATTTTAATCATTTCATGCATAAACCACATTTTGATGTCAAGTAGGATTAATGAATGGTCAATTTTTTTTAGTTGGTCAAGTAAACTAGCAATGATCAACATAACTTTTTTATTTTTCATTATTAGTTCTTTTGAATAAAACACACCAATTTTGAATGATAATTGTTCAAAAGCACAAGTTGCAAAAGAAAAATTATGACTTCATATCCTATTGCTATCACTCATCAAAAGTTTTTTCTATTTTTTCATTGATTTTTTTTGTTTTTTATGTGCCAAAATGATGCAAGCCCTTTAGGGATGTCTTGACGTCCCCAAGACAACCAAGGGCATATTAAGGCATACAAGGACATTTTAAGAATGTTCAAAAGAAAAATCAAAAGAAGAGGATACCATGAAGATGTCTTGTCCCCATTCTCCCATCCTCGAGATGCCACCCAAACCCACAAAGATAAGTGAACATCCCCACAAAACATTGAAAAAATAAAAGAGATTGTAACCTGGGGTTAAATTTGACGGTCGACCTTGCCTGTCAACAAATTTTTTAATGACAGTTATCTACTCAAAGGTGCCCTTAAAACATTATGATATACCTTAGTGTAAGTAAAATTATATATAAATCAAATATATATATCATTATAATTCTATA
>VDFB02279732.1:0-10551 GCA_007258455.2 Sequoia sempervirens | reverse complement strand
TTGTAACACTTTGACACATTTATGATAAAATATTAATAAATAATTTAAAAATATATATATATTGGAAAAAAGCATATATTAATAATTAAAAATAATTTACAAAAGGCACTTTCAAAATAAGAATCATGAAAGGAGCCACAAAGGAACCAACATCAACAAAAATCAACACTAAACAGCTGCAAGAGACAAAACAGTTGTAGCTTGCAAATTACATAATGATCAATTTTCTCCAAGAGTACATAAAACTTGCTTCTCTGTAACAATTTCATAGAAGCAAGAAAAGACTTTTGATGTTTCTTAGTAATCTTTGTCAATTGAGATTGCACATGAGCTATTTGGATCTTGAGTTTTGAGTTGAAGCCAAGTTTATCTTTCAATGCTCTAACAAGTATTGACTGCTGCAAAATAATGTTAGAGAATAAGTCATGCATAATAACTTCCTTAGGCTGGAATGCATTATAGAAAACAGTTTTACATTGAAGCTTCCAAATATACAAAAGGATGCATCGACAAAAAGATTCCAAAACTATATTTTCTGAACAATACAGCCCTAACAGTGCTGATTTCCATCTTAAACATAATTAAGAAATAATTGCCCTTTCCATCAGCCAAGTACACTTACAATTTTCAAGCATTTCCTACTTACCAAATTTTCACACTTTAATAGTGAATAACCTAAACCAAAATCTAACGCAACACTTACAATCAGCCAAGGTTTAGCTTATTCCTTACCTTGGTCTAGAGGTACAAAAATTTGAATAATATATAAAGCATATGGAAAGAAAACTCCTTATGGGGTTCTAAGGAGTCAGTCTTCCACGCCAAATTCATATGCTAGTGACCTAAAAATAACCTTGAACCTCTTGTTTTCAGAGTTCTTTTTGAAAAATAACACCCCGTCCATCTTCAAATGTCTAACTACAATATAAAATCTTAGCTCAAGACCCTCTGCATTTTGCCTTCACAAAATATTTACATAAACAGGATTCTTTTGTTAAAAGATAAATGACACTCTGAAATAACATACAAAACTAGCCCCAATAAAGACCAGTACCCTGTCAATTTTCTGCATTCTGAACTATTATGGTGGCCATGCTAGCGAGGTCCCGGGTCGATTCCAGTGTGCGAGAAACCCCGACATTGTTTTGTATTCCATCAAAATTGTTTCCCCTTGAACGTCTGGCCAAACTCCCAATTAGCAGGGGCAACGTTGTAAGAAGTAACAGTCTTCCCATCGCTGGTAGTTACCTCAAAGGACAAAGGCTGCCCCTTAAAATCAGTATTCAAGTGCCAATTCTGTCCCCAGTTCCTGCCCATGGGCAACCACCCCGTCTTCGAACCCTTAATCTTAACACCCATTATAGCCCCATCTCCTGCAACATTACTTATCAGAACCATATAGAAATGGTCCTGCCCATTTATAGTGAACCTCATTCCTCCTTCCTTCACACAGCTTACTCTGCACAAACCAAAAAACTAGGTCAGGTACCCCACACAAAACCTGCCTAAAGTTAAAGGACTGGAATAATGGTAAAATACATCAATAAGAAAGTGACGCGGACACAAATCTTCACATGGTAAGGCAGTCCCGTGGAGCATTGGAATCTTGGTAACAGAGTTTGTGTATTGACATATGGAGACAGAGTAAGGACACAGTCGCACTGAGGACTATTCAGCCTTCAGAGTTGGGAACTCAATCAAAAGCTGTCTAAAGTGAACAGGCAGTGCCATAATCATGAACTGAAGTAGTAAGAAACTGTGGCATACAAATCTTCATATTATAAGGCAGTCCAATGGAGTATTGAAATCTGGATAAGGAAAGCTGAGGTAATGAAATATAAGCAAGTGAGATTAAGCATGCAATCTCACCTTGGAGAATTCGTCTTGTTTTTCTTGGGTGGCCATGGAATATTAAATTTGATAAAACAAGAGAATGTGAATTCTGCGAGCGTGTTTTTTTTCTATAGGCAAGCATTCATGCAAACGGGATTGGAAGTTAATACATTTAATACATGTAACTTGAGCTCTGGCTCAATATTTGAGGGAATGACAAGCATTTATGCAAAGGGGCTGAAAGTTTGAAATGACATCTGCTCTCTATTTTTCAATCCTTTTTCCAGTTGGTAAGTCTTATTTGGTGGGATTGTGATATGAATTTGCAAGAGAAGTTTAGATGCATGCAAATTCATCCAAAAAAAATTAGTAAAATACAGAGGCAAGAATAGTTTGCAGTTAGTAGGGCAAATTACAAGTCACTGACAATATTGTGTTATTGTTACCCCTCTCCATGGTACCACTAAGTGGGAATGGGATACAATTAGTAAGTGTTAATAGGTTTTAATTTTTATTAACCTATCAGAAAATCTGATTGGTTGCTCCAAATTACAAGAACCATTTTTTGGTGATAGATTTTCTTAAAAGATAATCCTAATTTAGTAGGTTGATAAAATTTATACTTTAAGCTTGATCATAAGGTTCAAACGTTATAGATACAAAACAAATTGTTCCCACAAGAGACATCATACACTTAAGTATGCTGTGAAACTAAAATCCCACCTTTATAACTAAGGATAACTTGTTTTCCTTGTTAGGTGAACCACTTGGCCAGGGAGGGTCCAACTGCTAGGATGCTGTCAATCTGGGGATTCCCGGCACTCAAGTTTGGCCTTGGAGAATCAAAGTTTGAAATTGGGATAGCAATAGTAAACTCCAACCAGTTTATGGTTAGATAATATCACAAATGATGATCATTACAGTTACTTTGTTTTTTCTTCTTTCTATAATTTAGTAAATTTCTCTTTCTGAGGTGACCTTTCAATTGAGCTACCTCGGTAAGTACATGTTTTTGGTCAAATGTATGCATTGAGTTGGATGCCCTAGAACAGAGGGCTCTGTTATAGAACCCCCAAGTCTGAAGTGTAGATTATTCCTCAAAAAAACACAATACTGAAAATGATACAGCTGCCAAAATAACACGGTTCCAGAAATAAGACCCCAGAACACTTTATACTTTTCCCACCATTACCTTCTGTATTGGACATGCATGTTCCCTATCTTCCACACAGCTATCTTCTCAAAGGCAGAAACAGGCAATATGAAGTGCTTTAGCGGTGGGTTGCACCACCCCCCTGCATCTCCTGTGAGGCCATAGTTGGGTGGACAGAAGTTAGTCGCCGTAACTGTAATTGATGTTCCATGGTGGCAATAAACTATATCGTCTACACATTTCAGTTCAAAACAGGCACCACAGGACTGCCCGCCTAAAAATAGATCACTACTAAGAGCTGCCGTATTGATTCCATAGCCTTGCCTGTATAAGTCTCCATATCCACAGGCACCTGCTGCAAAAAAATACAAAGGAAAATCAATCAAGGAAAAATACCAAATGAAGCAATTGCAAATTCTAATGGTACACGTACCATTGATATCTGTAGATTTGTAGAACTTTCTGTGGAAATTAAGATGTAAGGCTACTTGCAAAAAAGCTCATGAAATTGTGTTAAACTGTTTCACAGATCAGTTAGTAGTTGAATTTAAGATCATCTATTTGCTGCTGGGGTGTTCTATCACTGAGCTATTGGTCAATCTTCAGTTCAAATGTGACTTATTTTCTAGCATCCCTTCTTAGGTCACACTGCAGCTGCTCAGGGCTCCTAGCCTGGCCTGGCTCTGCTGACCTGGGTTTGATACCATGTTAAAAAAAATTCATGGACCAGCTAGGGAAGAACCTCGGACCACCCATTTGTTGCTGGGGTCTTCAGTTCAGGTGTTGCTCATTTTCTAACAAATTGAAGATATCTAGCAAAAAAATGATCTTTTAGCACTGAACTATTCAACAAAATGAGTCATGGCCAAAATCGCAATAAGGAGCCCACCAAAAAGCTTGGTCATAAAGAGAGCAGGTAATCAATTGTAGAGCACCCCACCATGTAAATAAGTAGTCATCAGTTTAAATCTTAGTTGGTTCATGAAAAATAAAATGATATTAAAGTCAAACCAGAAGCTCCAAGTACAAAAATATGGCTTACAAGAAGTGTTGGAGAAAATGAGCCACACCCAAACTTCAATAAAGATCATATCCAGAGGCCTGTTCCTAAAGAGGGTTGACAGGGTTCCTAAAGAGGGTTGATAGGGTATCTTGACATGCAAGTGGGAAGTCCTAGATTCGAGGCGTGTTCCTAAAGAGGGTTGACAGGGTTCCTAAAGAGGGTTGACAGGGTATCTTGACATGCAAGTGGGAAGTCCTAGATTCAAGTCCAAACTAATCTATAGAAAATAATATGAAACAGTTCTAGAGCTTGGTCTACAGAGTGAAAAGGGTATAAGTCCTCCTCACTTGGTATGGAGAGGAGGTATCTCTATTTACAAGCATGTGGGTTACAAAGGACATTTACACACAATATTGACTCTTAGGTACTCAATCGGCTCTAGAGCTTGTTCTATAATCGGATGAGGGCCTAAGTTGCCCATTATTGGAAAAGGTGATACAATTACACACATTCAGCCAAAAAACATTGATCTGATAGGGAGGGAAGGTATTTCTGTTTACAAAAATCTGGGATCCGAAAATTGTTTATGAACTTGACAGCTTGACTGACAAATAGATAATGTCGAGGAGGTTGAGGCAGGTCATTTATGCACTTGATCTTTAGGTATAGGACATCAATTGATAAGGAAAGGAAATCTATAAGATCAAAAGATAAAAGTCCAGAGGAAAATAGTTGGAAGGTCATCAATTCACTTGATCTTTAGGTACAGGATATCATTTGATAAGGAAAGGAAGTTTTAAGGATCAAAAGATAAAGTCAAGAGGAAAATGGTTGTAAGGTTATTTATGCACATTACTTTTGCGTATGCATGAGGTGATAAGGGAATTGGTAAGCTGTAACCTTCCAAGCAGAAAGTCTTAGGTTTGAATTATAATAATATTTTTTTATACCCCTGGAAATTATGTGCCAGTTAAGCTCGGCTCATTAGGTCCAAGGCGTCAAGTGATAAAAAGAGGAAATCGGATTTTTAATACTCCCCATTTGGAAACTTTATCTTTAGGTCCAGGAATCAACTGATAAGGAGAGGAAGTTAGAGGGTTCAAAAACCATTTATTGACTTCAAGTACCTTGACTAGTAAGGACAAAAAGTCTGGGAGGTTGAAGGTCTGAACGACCTAAGCCAACGGAGCTCAAACACTAGAGCATTTAGTCTTTCGATCCAAATAGCCTTGCTACTCTGATTTGAAACCCACGAATGATAATGAGATGGAGAAGTCACTCTTGTTGGTTGATTAGCTCAGTGGTTGGAGTACATTCAACTGGATTGCAAGACGAAATGCTTGTCAAATGCAAATCCGAACCTATTGCAATGCTAAACTCCACAAACAAGATAGTTTCTCAACAATATTTCTTTCTCAAAACCAAAAGAAAAAAAGACTATTATAAAATGCAGAGTAGAATTAGCAAGAACATAACATAGACCAATAGAAGCTTTGTTTTGTCTCGTCTGTTTAGATATTGGCTATGATCTGGGTTTAAATAATGTCAACCCATAGATAATATCCCAACCGAAAATTTATTTTCCTTTCCAGACGTTTTGTCTACCAGCCTAAACGTAGCATTAAAGCGAGTTGAACCCTAAATGCATAAACAAAACAAACAGAGCACAAAAAATGAAAAAAACAAAGGCGTTCATGTTTTTTACCCATGGTGCCGAGGGCGTCAGAGTCTCCGTAGAAAGTTGCGGATGCTGTTTTCCATCTGTCTTCTTCTCCGCCATAAGAAGCAGACGCCGAGACCAGAACAATTGCCCACACTGATAATACTATTACGGTGGACGCTCTGGTTGCTAAAAACGAGGCAAACCACATTCTCAGATTCTTACTTAGTCTCAGAGGCGCCGCTGCCCCACTGAAAATGCTGCTGAGACGCACCAAGTAAGTTTACCAAATTCTTCATTCATTACGCATTTGTCTTTTTATCTTTTATGAAGCGCATACACCGTCCCACGCAGCCTGTGCGTGTTTTCGTCGCGACTTGTGGGCGAGGGGTCCCCTGTTCAGATCTGGGCACAGGCGAAGTCCTCTTTCGGGACCGTTAGTTTTACCACTTTATTCTAGGGCCCCGCGCCTCTGAGAATGTCTGTGGAACATTGCTGTGGCCATGTAAATTTAAAATACTTACACGTCGAACATTTTGAGCTCGATTTGCACGGCTATTCACAACATGTGACCCCACTTCGGCGGATTGCAGTAAAATTCTTATTTCTTTTTAAGTTGAAAGTCTGTTCCTGTTGAGCTGTCATGCTAAATTATTCCACGATCGTACGTCAAGATTCTGTATGTTGTATTATTGACATGCAAGAGCATCCGAAGCATGAGTAATATCCAGTTTATTTATACTGGTAATATGAGCATTATGAGCAAATAATTTCTCAATATTCAATCTTCAATAATAGCTGTATCAGCTTAGTCCATTATCATGGTAGGCAATCAATTCAAGAGGACATTCGGATTTGATATAAAAACTAGAAAATTAGAATTATTTAATATGAAAAATTAGAAAATAAAATAAAAGTCATTTAATGAATTTAATTATTAAAATAAGAGAAATACAATGTAGTTTCTTCTAAATTTATATTCATTTATAAAAATAAAGATTATGTACAAATTGAAATATAGATTAGTATAAATAAATTGAGTTATTAATGAGAGTAAATAAATGTTAAATTGAAATAAGAAGTTAGATAAATTAGTTTTTAATTGATGATAGTGATGGAATCAAATTATTCTTGTACCTTTTCTACTTTGACAATGAAATTAAGATCTTTTCTACGCCATAACTAAATATAATCATTAGTGATTTTGACCACCTCTATCATGACTTCATCCTTCCTATTGTAAATTTTGCTTAATAATCTCCATGTTGTTTCTTATTATTTTCTATATGTCATTCAAAACAAGATGTTAAACAAGGCTCACCTTCTAATATGAGGTCTTTGCCTAAATTTAAAATGGAACTTGCTTGATTGATTAATAAATTGTGGAATTATAAATTTTGTGTATTAAAAGAGGTGATATTTGATTCTATTCATGAGAAAAATTATAAAGCAAGATAATATTATATTAACATATGCATCCATTGTATGCAATTTTTTAAACTTATAGTGACAATCCAACCAATGAACATCTAGAATTAAAAACTTGACCAACAATTCTATATAGTCTATATTTAAGTGTCTATTTTTAAAATTGTCAAAATATCCTTTATCTTTCTTTCTATTAAAATATCCTTTATCTTTATATAGTCTATGTTTAAGTGACTTAGAGGTAGTATTTTTCCTATATCATTTACTAATTGGTAATATTTTCAAAGCCTATTAAATAAATGTGAGTACACTCAATGCATATTTTATATTTGTTTATCAGTGTGTATTAAATATCACAGTAAAATTTATTATTTACAATTAATATTTCAATAAAATCTACCCATTTGCATTAAATATTAAGGTAGAGATTTAAAAAAATATACATGTAATAATATAATTTAACTAAATGTTTAAAACAACAAGCACACCTCACAATTGGCAAATGTGATGCAATTGTGTATCTTGTTATAAATTACAATTGATTCGCCATAAAATATAAAATGCATATCAATTATCTCATAAAATAAGATAATTTTAATTATCTATATAGACATGGTAATAATTATAAAAAAATATATACTAATATATGTATAATTCATAAAATGAAATAATACTAACTACTGAAATTTATATATATTAAAAGAATGACACACAAACACAATAAAATAAAACAATTTCAATTACTAAATAATATTTTCTAATTCAAAACAATTTTAAATCCACCAAAAAAAACTTATAAACTAGTTATTTTAAACTTAAAAAAATACAAACCTTTTTATTTTCTACATGCTATAATTTGAAAGCCCAATCTTTTTGAAAAAACTATTGTTATGAGAAATAAAATATAGCTTTCTAAATTGGTGTGCATTGAATTCTGACATTTCATTGTTTCCACAATAAAAGATGATCTCATTCCTCACTACAATAAATATAAAACGACAATCTAATAATGTACGAATAATTTAATGCAACCACACCAAGGATGGGGAATTTTTATTTTTTTCTATTTTAAAATTGAAATAAGCATGTACGATTATATATAAAAACTGTTTCTTACAGCAGACCCATCAGCAAAACATGTCTTAAGGAAACCTTTTTCTTTCCTGCACAATTGTAGTTATAATTTGTTAGTTGGCTTCTTGGTGAGTACTTTTTCCCTTTAACCAGAAGATGCTACACATATCAATCAGCCTTAAAATATACTCATGAAAGTTGGTTGTGATTGAGAAATTTTGAAACGTTTTTTTTTCTCAACTTCCATTCAATCATTCATCTTTTTGAAAGTGCTTTATTAATTGGGTCTTTTGACTGTTAGAAGATGTTATTTTTCTTCAATCCTCTTTCATGTTCACATTCAACTTTTTCAATATTCTCTAATGAAACATTTAACTTTACGACCCCATTTGTCTACTTTAGAGAGCTTTAATAACATGAAATGAGAATAAGAATGTTGGGAATCTATTGACTTATTGTTTTCCTCACAACCTAAATGGATGGAAGAAGAGACCAGAGATGTTCAAAGCTTCGTGAAGAGATCCTCGGTTTGCAAGATACTATAACTGCAAAGGAACAGTTGATCTCAAACAAAATGTAAGAAGAAGAGACACACACACACAATGTATGAATATATATAAGAATTCAAATAGGTACTGTAAAATCTTTTGAAGTGTTCAATTTGTTATTCAAATTGTTGTGGTCTATTACTACTCAGCACACAATTGCATATTAATATTGTGTTCTTTTAAATTAAGATATATTAGATTTAGATAAAGATTAAATATTTGAGTAATTGGAGATGAATAAGATGTATTTTTATTCATAATGAGTTGACGATTATGACTGTGCATTTGATTGGCCGATGTGTTGCAATGGAAAATTAAAATCAAGATTATGGAATACAAACAAATATGATCAAAGTAATGTGACAAAATTGTATAGAAAATGTTATTGCTATAAACAAAGTCATGTCATGCATCTTAGCTTAGGTTGTGAAAGGAAGTAAGGTATTTGGAAACACTTCCTCAACTAATTTTATAGGGGACTATTGTGCAAAATTATGATCTTTGCAATTACAATGAAATGAAACACATAAAAAATAAAAAATATAACATGAGGGTTTACATGAGGAAAACCCTTTTGGGAGAAAACCCCACTCCAAAAGTAGAACCACTTATATTAATTAACAACAACCAAGGTTACAATATAATTGGTAGGTTATGCCTCTTATATGAGTATCACTAACATACAATTCTACAGTAATTCTGATAGCATAATAATTCCAAATAAATAGACACATAAAACTCATACTCTACTCTATCCCAAGCACTGATATATAAGAGATGAGAAAATCAGAAACCATTCATGGTCAAAAGAGGTATGGCACCTAACTGGTCAAGACACAAATTCCAATGTTGTTCTTGACTTTGGTCTTTCTAACTATTTTTAGCATATTTTTTATATGTTGTCATATGTCATAAACAAGAATATTTTACCACCCAAAATTGGACAGCGCAATTTGTCTTCATTAAACCCACTCAAATATGCTTCATGACAAGTGTCCAAACTTGTCATAATGCTAATCAAGATTCTAATGTAACCTCTTTCTTACACGATCTTATGCATCATAAGAATCTATCAATTGAGTAACTCTTGTTAAGATGACTTACACACCTTCCAAGATGTAGATACATGACTAAGAGTGTCACCTCATTGTAGGGTGCCTACTTCCTCATGTGAGTACAAAATCTCTAAAGATGAACAATAGTGCTACCTAAAAATGGGATGCCAACTTCCCAAGTAAGAACAAAAGAGGAAATAATAAATACAAACAAACTATCAAATATAAATATTAGGATTGAAAGGTTGAGACCTCTTTTCCCAACAAGTTGGACTAAGACACATAGATTAGCTTGTTTGATTAGCCTAATTTTCTTCTAATATAACCAAATCTACAAGGTGCATTTGCCTTGGACATATTTCTAAAGGGTATTTTGTTAGAAAGCATAGTGGGTCTTGTGTTAAGGTGAGAAAATGAATCATTGATGTATCTTGGTGGTAGTCAAGCCCTTGTAAGAAAATGCAAGCATCCAATCATGTTAAGCATGCAATAAAGATGCAAGCCTAATGTCTAGTTGAATAAGGTGTCTAGATGCATACTTAAACAATTCATAATAAAACATGTTTTTTTAGTAATTTTGCTTACATTTTGATAATTTTTAATGATTATAATGATTTGGGAGATGTCTATAAATTCATTTCCATAGTGTTCAATTTGATGTTTTTAACAAATAATCTAACAGAATAATAACTAGTTTCCAAAAAGATTATACTTTAGAATGCAAGTTTGAAATTTCAATATGATTAAGTAGGACACATGATGCATCTTGATCTATTAATTGAACAGCACTAGATAAA
>VDFB02279731.1:106516-160187 GCA_007258455.2 Sequoia sempervirens | reverse complement strand
TTTAGGGTATTTGACCAAATTTGGGGGAAAAATAGAGAAGGCTTTTCATTCTAAAAATTTGGGCTATGAGAAAAAAAGAAATAGAGTTCTTCATGATTTGTGGATGCAATTTGGATTTTGGGTGAGGATTTGGAAAAAGCTTTGAAAAATCTTCTTGCGGAGAAGCTCAACTATCTTCTTCAAACTCTCCTTCAAGCTGCAGATCACAGGTTTTCCTTGCTTATTGTTTTAGAAAATTGCATTTTCAATTTGAAAACTTGCTTGGAAATCTTTTTGAAAACCCTATTTGAATTTTGAAAATAATTTAGATTGTTGATGAAAAACAAAGTTTGCAACAAAAATTTTCAATTTCAACGATAGACAAATAGAAAGAAAGAAAAATGAAATTTGGAAACCTTTATTTTGGATTGGAAATAGTTCATATCAATTTGAAATTTAAACCAAGAAATTGTGTTGATAAATTAGTTTTATTGCAAAAAAATTATGTTGAGAAGTTGCACAATTTGACTGTAAATGGAAATTTAGGTATATATTTATAATATATCTGAATATATATATATATATATTCAAACATATATTATAAATAATTTTTTATCATTTTAGGAAATTTTATTTTGAAAAATTTGATACACAGGAAATTTCCTGTGCAAAAAAAATAGGGGAGGGTATTATTTTTTTTGTTTGAAAATCAATTAATAAAATAATTTTTTATTTGGGTTTAATGGTGGGGGCTGCAGCCATGCTGCACACAGCCACACCCCATGGAGGGGTGTTGTTGTGGCAGCGTTCCCCACAACCCATGGGGAAGGCGCTGCCACCTCCACAGGGGAGGCTGGGCACAACCTATGGTTGCGTCCTTTCTCCCCTTTGGGGGCCCATGGGGCCAGTAATAAATGAATTCGCTTTTAAAAAAAAAAAATCATTTTTTTAAATTATTAATATTATTTTATAATATATATATATATTTATATATTATATATTATAATATTTATATATATTATATATATAATATGTATATATTATGCATATATATAATATATTATAATTTAAATTAATATTTTATTAGTAATATTTAAATGTATATATTATATATATAATATATATATATGTTAAATATTAAGGAATTAATTTTATTGGTTGGAATATAAAATAATATTTGTTTTAGACATATTTAAATGTTTTTTTTTTTTAATATTTAAATATATGGAATTTTAAATGATTATTCTATACTCATAGAGGGAAATAAAAAAATGACTTTACTTGAAAAGTTGATTTTGATTATTATGGGTAATTGAAGAAACAGGGAGATAAATTATTAGTTTAAATTCCCCAATATTGCAAGTGTGATTTTAGTTGTTTTTGAGTAGTTGCAAACAATTTTTAATTATTTGTATTTGTTACACGCAATATGTCATTGTTTGGCTTGGATATAGGAAATCCTAAAGTAGGTGATTAAATCGTCAAATTGCCCTTTCATTATGTAATCTCCCTCTTGCGTGATGTTGGGAAAATCGAGTTTTATGTTATGTAAGTCTTCTAGATTGGGTTTTCTTTTAATTTCGTGGGTTGTCGTAAAATGTTAGTCAACCTTGGTATAGTCTTGGGTAGTGCATATAGATGTATCCTGTTGTTTTACCCGGTTTTCACGAACGGGGATGGTTTGTGCCTCCTTGTATTAGGAATGGGTTATGTGGTTTGTGCCTCCTTTGGAAGGAATGGATTTTGTGTTTTGTTGCCTCCAGTGTTTGGAGAGGGTTTTGATATTTGTTGCCTCTAGTGTTTGGAGTGGGTTTTCATTATATGTTCCTCCTAGAGTTGGAGTGGTTTTATCTTGTTAGTATGCACTTGGGATTCCCTTGGTGATTGGTTTTGTTTGGTATGTTGTCAAGTAGAAGAGTGGCTTCTGTTAGGGGCCAGAGCCCAAAGAGGTAAACTAGATAACCTTCGGAGGTGGTTTAATCAAGTGATAACTAAATCAATGTACTTAGAAGTTAGGTAGTATTTCACACTAATTAAGATAATTGAGCCTCACTCATGGACGCAAGTGCTCGTATAGGCTTGGGATGAGTGGGAAGGCCTGGAATGGCAAGGTCATCTATCTTGTCTTTACGGGAGGTATTTGATTCCACATGAGTGAGTATGGGTGTCAGGATTTGGTAGAGGCTACCAGGACAACTCATAGTGGGGGTCAGAGCCTATGAAGATTCCCAGAGGATATCCCATGACGAGTTGTGTGATGACACTCTTTCTACGACAACAGTTGGTATTTGGTTTTATGTGTATGGTCTCCTTATCATACTCGATCTATTTTATTTCTGGAAGCAATGTGACTTATGTCAGTGATGTTGGAGTTGTACTTGTGTTATCCTTATGGTTGTATGGTTCATGTGATTGGTTGTGTCAGTGTGAGTTAGCCTGTTTCTAGGGGTGGATGGTCTTGTATAGGATTCCTTGTTACTATCTCCTAGCACGGGGGGTGAGCCTTCAGGTATCACAAGGTTGGGTAGAATGTGCACCTTAATCCGTTGGGTCATCTTCTTGTTCGTGTGGATGATATTTTCAGTTGGAGAGCTCGTGGGATCCGATTTCATTCCATGCTTTATTCTTTTCAGTTGAATATTGTAATTCATTACCCCTCAATTGTTATTGAGGTGGAATATGTAATATGTAATCATGCTTATTGGATTTACCTCATTCGGGGAATGAGAGTTGTAATATTATTGTAATTTTATTGTTATTTAAAATCAAGAGGTATCTCTTATGCTTTGATTAGTTTATCATGTATGGAATGTATATGTATTTAATTTATTAAATAATTAAATGTTATGGTTTCTTTTCATGTTTCTTGTTTGGGTTTTAAGTAAAATCAGTCTCGTAACCTTAGGGGTTGTTGGCAATGGGTAGTGAACTTGCATGTTAACTGTACTTAAACAAAAAAAAAAAATTAGTACGTTTGAGTATTAAATTGCAAATTCCCCTAGGGTTGTGTGGCGGGGTGTTACATATATATATATATGCCACATCCTGATAACGAGTAATATGACATTCTAGTGTTAGGAATTGCATATAGGCTACAGGCTTGCATAAAGAGTTTCCTCCTACTTCTTTGTTCTAGGTTGCTAGGCTCCTCGCGTAGGGTCAGAGTTTTCTTCAAGCTAGGAAGAAATCTGGGAAAGTATTATGCTTCGTGGTTGGGCGGAAAAGGCGCTTTAACCTCACTCTTGGCCTCATCTTGTGGAAGACCGACGGGGTCATGGCGGTTGAGGATCAAGATTTCTTCTTCACATGGATATATTTCTTATACTTCTCTTGTATGGCTAGCATGGCCACTTTGTAAATGTAAACTTATTTTACCATGGATGTAATTATTGATGTAAACTTATTTTTGTAGCATTGAAATAGATGCTTTGTAACACTCTATTGGTGTATGTGGTTATAATTTGATATTGTAATTGCCTTAGAGCATTTCTCATATATCTTATTTAATATATTTTGTTTCATTATCCGTATTTGGAAATGTGCTTTGCTTTTTGGATTTCTATGTTTAGTAAGTGGGATTGACATTCTTTACATTTGGTATCCCAGGGATCTGTGGGATATGGGCCCAAAACGCTTCCGCTACGCCCCTCTGATGACTCCTAATTATGTATATCCCATGAGTTATGAGAGAACTTTTTTTTGTATATGATGAAATAAAAGGTACTGGTAGGAGGAATGTTAGTTGAGAAAGCAAAGTAGTTATGAAGTGAACTTCAGTTAAAGATGAATAAAATAGAGAAGTAAGAATGACAAAATTCTATAAGATAAATGAAAAAAATAAGATAAGATAACAAGATATGAGAATTGTAATTGGAAAAGAATTAGAATGGTTGTGATGAAGAATGAAAAATGTTGATGTGTGGTAAGCCAGGATTGTTACAAGGTAGTTGAATTGAATTATGGAGTTGTAATTAGAATGATAGTCAAGAAAGTATGAGGAAGCGGATGCAATAAAGAAACACATTGGCAACAAGTATTGTTAGAACAGAAGTAGATATTTTGGAATGGATAAGGACATAGGGAGGATAATTCCTCATAGTTGTGTAAAGAATAGAATGTGGAATGTTGTAGTAACATAGAGTTTGAATAGAAGAATGAAAGACTAAAATGACAAGATAATAATACAAGAATATTTTTGTGGAAATGAGAGGAAAAGATAAGATTAAAAGAGTTGATTGAAGTTTGACAAATAGAGTGTATTGCTAAAAAAAAGGATAAAAAAAAAGTGTTGTAGAACTAAAAATGGATAAGGAAGTTATTGGAAGTTGTATCTTTAGAATCAACCAATAGATGGTAAAGGAAGTAAAACTACAAGATAGAGAAGGATGAATATAGATTGGTTAAGGAATATATATAATAAAGTAAGATGGAAAAGATGAATTAAACAAAGTATAATTCAAAATAAGATGGAAATGATGAATTAAACAAAGTATAATTCAAAATAAGATGAAGATATGATTCAAATTTGAATTGGGCACTAAACATAAAGAAGAGATAGTTCAATAAATGAAGATACATATGTAGATAATGATGGAAATGAGAGAAGTACAAGCAAGTACAAGTCAAGAAACATGGAAAGTTCAAAAATCAGAATTATCAAAGGAATGGATTATAAGTGTCCTAATCTTAGAAGAGTCAGTATGCACAATGGTTGGTTTGAACCTAGTTGGTGCACCTTTGGAGTTTTTCTTCTTATTTTGTAACTTCAACCTAGTGATGGTTAGGAGGTAAGATTTTTTGAAAATATGTAGTGTTTTTTCAAATTTGAGATGCTCGTTTTCATGCTTTGAGTTGCATTGAAGGATTATGATTTATGCCTCGTCCAGTGGGCATCAAGAGTGCGATTAAGTTTGTATGCTTGAATATTGTGATGCTATTCCTTTATGCTCTGGAAAAGGAGCCATATGTTGCTTTGATGTAATTGGATGGTAGTAGTACCATGTGTTGTTAAATGTATAAGTATAAGTAGATGTACCGTGTATGTGGTGTGCATGATTGGCATACTTAGTAGGCAGGGGTGGTGCTAGTGTAGCCCACTAGGATTTTTAGAGAGATGCAACGTTAAGTTGCGAAAATGAAATGTTGTGCATTTTAATGTCCAATGGGATGAGTATTCGGTGGGAAGAGCCACTTGGGTGAATGCAGAGGATATTGATAGATCCTCTCCACATTTGAGATTCTAGCATACTTATTCTTTATGCTTATTATGACTTTTATATATCATGGATGTTTAAGACTATTATGTAGATGTTTGTGATAAAGACATCAAGACGATGTCTCTTCCAAGTGGGGAAGGATGTCACGTCTCAACTTTGGTACCATTTGATCTTACTTTATATAGAACTAAAATATGAATGTGTGGTAGAATAAACTGTGTGTGATATTTGAAAGAAAGAATAAATGAATGTTATTTTATTCTAGAAAAATGAAATGTAATGATTATTATTTAAATTCAAAAGATATAACATAGAGGATGATGAATTGTATTTCTTTGATTTATATTTTTTGGACACTAATCTATTAATGGGTGCCTGAGTTTATATGATATGCAAGTTTGTCAAAGACCAAGAGTGTGGTTGAGGTAGAGGAGGTTAGCCACCTAGCCTGGGGTTAAGTTGGAACGGATCCTCTCGCACGCACACACCACTTAGTAACATATAAATTGCATTTAGGATGTTATTTAATTAATTATTTATATTGTTTTACTTTGCAATACTTATTTAAATAAATTAGTGGTAAATTAAAATGCATAGAAATAAAAGAATTAGTTTAGTATATTTTTAGTTGATGCTTTATTTGAAAATTAAGATGTTATTTATTTTATTAAATTGAGGATAATGTGTTAATCTTGCTTTCTTTTAAAATTAGATTTATTGGAAAACTTAGAATAAAATGAAATATGGGAAGATTTTCAAAACACAAAGTGATAAGATAGAAGACATAAAAAAATAGAAAAATATGATTAAAATTAGAAAAAACAAAACAAAAAACAAAGCAAAATAAAGCTAGAAAAAAGAGGAAGAAAGTAATAAAAGTTTATAAAAACTCGTATTCCTCAACAGGAGCATTCATTCTGAAATTATTATTTTCCAAGTTATCATTCTTCATTTTCACTTTGGAAAACAAAAATTGGATGCAAGGCAAGAACAGTAGAATTGGGTGAAATTGGGAAAAGAAGAGGAATAGAATAGGAAATGACAACATAACTAGAGCAATTTCATCAAGATAGCATTGGATTCCAGGTTTTTAAATCAACATTTTCATGAAATTTCACTTTGAAGTTGTGTGTAAATGATTCATTTTTGTTCTCATGAGAGAAGATTTAAATTTCATTCAGATAAATATTATCTTGAAAATATGTATTGTTTTTTTGTATGAGAAAATATAGAACTCAATCAAACTGTTATTTTTTGTTCTATATATATATATATACATGTATATATCTTGCTGAGTATACACACACACACACACACACACACACACACACACACATATATACCCTTCAACACAGTATTTTAACCAAAGTTTGATTGGAGAAATCATTGTTTATTTATGCATAGATATATATATACATACATATAAATATATTTTTCTAAGCATATATATATTTATATTTATATTTATATTGCTTCACAGTAATGTTTTGAAGCCAATGTTGAACTGTTAGAATCATTGTTTATTTATGCATAGATGTTGAATTTAAAAAATATATAAAATCAAAGTATTTGTTGGTAGCTTGTAGCTATAAGAAGGAAAGCGTTGTGGAGAGGACAGTGACCTCTCCACAGGCCATGGCTTGTGGAGAGGGCGTTGCCCTCCCACAGTGGCTGCGCCACCCTCCTCACTCCATTCCAAAGGCTTTGCCTTTACCAATTTTAATACTGTTTCATGTTGTTTTAAAACCACCGTAAAGGAATTGATTAAGATATATATATATATATATATATATATATATATATATATATATATATATATATATATATATATATATATATATATATATATATACATACATATATATATGTATGCATGTATGTATGCATGTATGTATGCATGTATGCATGTGACTTAATGCATATGTTTAAATGTTAAGAATATAATTTGCCACATACACCTCTCAGAATTGTTTCCTTTTGCTTTGTGATGACATTTTACATATATATATATATATATATATATATATATATATATATATATATATATATATATATATATATATATATATTATATTCAATATATATGTAAATATATATATGATGAGTTTATATATGTTAAGAATTTTGTTTTACTACTTATAATGTTGATTAACAATGATAATTTTATATATATTCTGAGTTTTATCTCTGTTTATAATAGATATTTCTTGAATATATGTACATATTTATATATATATGTGAATATATATATATGTATACATTTAAAATTTTGAAGAAATATTTTCAATCTGATTATGAAAGAATTTAACATACATGTTGAATTATGATTTCATATTATAATTTCAGTTGAACAATAGAAAAACCATTGAAACTCGTTGAATCACCATCTCTTTTTGAGAAACATAAGAATTAAATAGATGGATTGTTATTGTTTTGGGCAATTATTTATTGGATATTTCCTTGTCAATGAAATCGAAAACTTGTATAACATTTAGAGAACTTGATGATGAAATTGTACTAGAAAGAGCTGAATGTTTGGAAAACACTTGAAATATTACAAACTTGAGAAAATTATGCTATATATATTTCTTTTATGAAACCACTTTTGGGACAGGATGTCGAATGTGGGCTTCTAGAGATGATAGTTTTCCTTTTCAAAACTATCATTTTTTTTCTTTTATTTGCTTGGCCAAGCTAGATGCACCATTGAAACAGATGGATTAAAAAAATCCTAGAATTTATATATCTATGTCTCTGCCACATCCTGATAGCGAGTAATATGTCATTCTAGTGTTAGGAATTGCATATAGGCTACAAGCTTGCATCGAGAGTTCCCTCCTACTTCCTCATTCCAGGTTGCTAGGCTCCTCATGCAAGGTTAAAGTTTTCTTCGAGCTAGGAAGAAATTTGGGGAAGTATTATGCTTTGTGGTTGGGCAGAAAAGGCGCCTAGACCCACTCTTGATCTCGGCTTTGCGGAAGACAAAGCAGTGTCATGGGGGTCAAGCACCAAGGATTCCTCATCATATGGATACTTATACACATTTCTTGTATTACTTTGTATGGCTTGCATAGCCAATTGTAAACTTAACTTGTGAACTTGAAGTAATTATTGATTTGTACTTATATTTGTAACATTGAAATAGATGTTGTAACACCACTTGGTGTAAAAATTTACATTCGACATTGTAATTTCCTTGGAGCAATCTTATTAACATATACATATTGTTTCATTATTCTTCTGTGGAAATAATCTTGTATCAATATCCTTGATTGGAAATGTGAATTTTCTTTGAGATATCTATGTTTAGTAAGTAAGGTTGACTTGTCTTTACAGGCACAATCTGCATCAACCAAAAAGACAGTTTGGTTTTGATTTCACATTTTTGGAGTGTGGGTGATTTTGGAGTTCAAATCAATTTTGGATTTGGTGGTCATCAACAAATATTGGTTGACATTATTGACATTTATTCTCAAAACATGTCACACATCGATTTTTAGCATTGGTTTGGCATTCTTTTGTTGCAATATCTGATAGTTTTAATTATTTGTTTGCTTATTTTATCCTTCACTCAAATGATTTATTTTTTCGTGAATTGAATTTTAATGTCACTCCAATGAGGCTTATGGATTTTTGACAATGTAAGAAGAAATTCAAGGAATTTTTAAATTTATTTTTCAAAATGTGAAGGGGTCACATTAATAAGGAATGAAGAGATGAATAGTTGACCATTCCTAACCAAGGATTATGAGTGTATGAAGAGAAATAAAAATGAATGCAAACAAAAGAATAAGGGGTCAATTTGAATAGGGAAGATTAAAGGCATACATGAAGGCTACGTAGAGCTTGGATGGAGAGCATTTGAAAGACCACGTAGGTAAGATAAGAGAGGCATGGAAGAAGGGGGTGACCAAGAGAGGCAACGCAAGAAGAAAGTAGAGGGGTTGTGCCCTTGATAATAGCCTTTTGGAATTTCCAACAACAAAGAAAAACATGAATGATGGTGGGGCTACATAGATTAAATAAACTAAAAATGCACAGAGATTTATGGGTTGCATAGCATAGAGAATCAAAGGATTTCATAAGAATCAAGAGAAAATCAAAATAAAATTAAACTTGGAGATTATATGCACAATACGGGCATGCCATGTTAGAAGACAATAAAATAATTTTTCATATTGAACTTTCTAGAGGGAAGGATTGCACCTCATAGAGAATAAATGATAGGCGTAAAAGAAGCATAATAAAGTTAGAATGCATATGTGAATAGATAAAATGCTTAGATAAAGGTAATAAGTTGTGTTGAAAAGAGGGAGTTGTTGGCAGAGTGTACATGGAGGTCAAAGATTAGGCATTTCAAGGCAATCAATTTAATAAAGATTGGCATATGATGAAGATACAAGTTGCACAAAGGAAGATAGAGTGCACATTTGAAGAAGTTATTAAATGCAAATTGGGAGCTACATGGAAGAAATTGGAAAGGGGTTGATAGTAAGAGATTGAAGGGAAAGTCAAGTTTAGCAAACAATAAGATGAATGATAATTACAAAAATAAATAAGATATGTTGTAGAATAGCAAATGTAAATGGCATTATGTGTATGTTGTTGAATTTAGTCTTGTGAATAGTATGAGTTGATTATGGATTTTTATGATGTCATTATATAATGTGCCTAGAAATTGAAATTGTTCTCTTAAGTTAAAATTATCTTAATTGACAAATGAAATTATCACATTAAGACGTATCGACTATGGAAATTGTGTAATGGTAGTCTATGACAACGAGTTGATTTTGTGTATGCATCAATTGGTATCAAAGCCTGGGGTTCTAAGTGCATAAAAAGATCATCGAACATGAGGAAGCTTATTCCAGGACTGGTCGGTAGAGTGGAAGAAAGAATGTGGTAGAGAAGAAGCTTGCGAGAATTGTTGCAGGTGTGTGAGGAGTCATAAGCAGCAAGAGAGCTTGAAGCCACAAAGAATGTGAGTTGTGGAAGATTGCAGTAGACAAGATGGGGTGGGTCATGAGGAGACCAATGAGAATATTATTTTGGGAACAATGTTGGGAGAGGGTAGAGAGTGAGAATTTTAAGAAGATGGGACAGATGGTTTGTGAGGAAGTGGGAAAGATCAAGGCAAGGATTGAGAAATTGGAAAAGAATTTTGGGAAAAGTGAAAGGAAAGTGGTAAAGAGGAGTGAGAAGAAGAGCAAGGACATCGAAGAGAATAATGTTGGAAAAGAGGTGATAGTAGCCCCTACGGAGGTACGTGAAGAAGAAACAAAGGTGAAGGAAATTGAAGAAGTGCTTGCAATAGTAGAGGATGTAGTCGTAGTGATGGAATGCTAGAAAGTTGAAGTGCAAGATGAAGAGAAGGATGATCAGACAACAAAAGAGAAAAAGGTAAAATTAAATTTTCTTGAGTTTAGTGATGAAGAGTTTGAGTTGAAATTTCACATTGTTAAGAAAGTAGATAGAAAGAGTGATCATGTGATTGCAAATTGGTGTATGGATAAGTGTTTGCATATAGAAGTAGTGGACGATGTTGCAGTATTTTGAAGGAGGTGGTTAGTTAGAGGTGGGTTTGATCCCACGAACAAGAAGAAGAAAATAGAGGGTATTTAGTAAAGGATGTCGGGTTGTGGTGGACATGAGCCCATCAAAGGGAGAAGGAAAAGAATGTAGCATTGTTGGAGGAAGATGGCGAGTGTTCCAGAGAAGTTTTGGAAGAAGAGGAAGAAATAGTTTTGGTGCACATTCTTCAGTGATGGAGTTTGTTGCAGGTTGGTTGCAATGTGAAAGAGTAGTTTGACTACTCAACTTTACCATTGTGAGCCTATGTTCACAATATTTCCACTGGGTGTGTTTGATGCAGGATAATATAGGTACAAGCACAATTCACATCAGCCAAAAAGATGGTTTGGTTTTGATTTCACATTTTTGGAGTGGGAAATTTTGGAGTTTAAATCAATTCATCAACGAAGATTGGTCAGCATTATTGACATTGATTATCAAAATTTCACACATCATTTTTAGCATTGGTATGACATTCTTTTGTTGCAATATCTGATGGTTTTAATTATGTGTTCAATTATTTTATTCTTCTCTCAAATTATTTTTTTTTTCATGAATTGAATGTCAATGTGACTCCAACAAGGATTATGGATTTTCATTGGTGTAAGAAGAGATTCAAACAATTTTTAAATTTATTCTTCAAAATGTGAAGAGGTCACATTAATAAGGAATGAAGAGGCTCGATGAATAGTCAACCATTCACAGCCAGGGATTATGAGTGTAAAAAGAGAAATAAAAAATGAATGCAAATAGAAGACTAAGGGGTCGATTTGAATAGGGAAGGTGAAATGCATACATGAAGGTTGCATAGATCCTGAAGGGAGAGCATTTGAAAGACCACACAGGAAAGATAGGAGAGGAGTGGAAGAAGGGGGTGACCAAGAGAGGGGTCATAGAAATAAAGTAGAGGGGTTGCACCCTTGATAATAGCCTTTTGGAATTTCCAACAACAAAGAAAAACATGAATGATGGTGGGGCTACATACAAGGTGAAGATTGTAGATTAAATAAATTAAAAATGCACAGAGATTTGTGGGTTGTGTAGCATAGAGAATTAAAGGACTACACGAGAATCAAGAGGAGATTAAAATAAAATGAAACCTGGATATTATATGGACAGCAAGGGTGTGCCATGTTAGAATACAATAAAATAAATTTAGATTGAACTTTCCAAAGGGAAGAATTGCACCTCATAGAGAATAAATGATAAGCATAATAAATTTGGGTTGCATATGTGAATAGATAAAATGCATAGATAAAAGGTAATAAGTTGTATTGAAAAGAGGAATGTGTTGGTAGAGTTTATGGAGGTAATAAGCAAGATTTAGATCCCAAGCAGCGTTAACAGGAAGCTTGGCTTCACTACAGGCAATAGCCAACATGGAGTAGGTCCTACTGCCAGAAGGAGGGAGGTCAAAATCCATTACAAGTTTATTCCAACTTTTCAACCTCCCACTGGATAAGATATCACCAAAGGTACTTAAGCCTTTTTTATCCCACTTTTTGGCCGAGCAACCTTGGAGAAGGGCAAGGGGTTTTCCATTATGTTGTGCAAGTTCCACCAAATGTAATTGTAACTCTAGCACTTGGCATTTTTTTTCAAGGTAATATTGGTGGACCTAAATTATGCATTGTGCTTGATAAGATCCCAAGCCTTCCAAATGAATTTAAATACCAAGGACCCAAATGGGGACATAGAGTACTTTCTCATGAGAATGTCACTCAAGGGAAGCAGCTTCCAAGACTTCGCATGCTTGGGTACAGCCAGTTGAATGTTGTTACAAACCAACACCTTCCATGGTTCATTTCCAACCATGGCCTTCACAATCCACTTTGCAGCTAGTGCTACACCTTGTAGCCTTAAGTCTTTTAGACCCCGACCACCATTAAGTTTTTGGAGACAACACCACTCCCAATTCATTGAGTGCTTTTTCCTCTTCCCTTTTCCATCAGACTAGAGAAAATTCCTTATTCTCTTTTATATTTCATTGACTTGATAGCTGCAGAAAAACCAAATAAAGGAAAATTAGATACTATAGGAGGATAAGATATTTTGGTAGACCTGCACCCTCTCCGCAAGAGAAAGATATTATCTATTCCACCCTTCCAATTTCTTTTCAATATGTGTTCTTATCAAATTCCACATTTCTTTAAGGTTGGGGTTAACCACAAATGGTATTCCCAGATACCTCACTTGCAAGTTAGGACCACCCCACTGGAAGTTGAAGTCCTTCAACCACTTAGGTGGCGATTCTTCCCACCCAAGGGCAATATATTTAGCATTGGATATTCTATCCTTAGAGGCTTTGCTAAATAGGTCCAACTTCTTCATCAAGGACTCCATGTCACCCTTTTGTAACTCTAAGAATAGTGTAATATCATCTGCAAACTATACATTGATCAATTCAAATTCATCTAGGCGACTAATTCCTTTGACCTTGGGAGACAAGGTGTGGTTCCTTAATAGGTAGAAGAGTGCATAGGAGGCTATTACAAAAAGTGTAGGTACCAAGGTACACCCTTGATGAATTGATCTCTCCAACATAATTTCGTTGGACAATGTCTCGTTTACATCTACTTGGGTTGAGGAATCTTTTAAAAGGACATCAACCATTTTATAGAACAAATTGGGAAACCAAAAATCCCGAAGGATAGATCTCAAGAAGTTCCACTCCACCCTATCATAGACCTTCTCAATATCTAGGAGTAGCATTGTGGCATTTTGGTTGGATTCTTTTTCCCACTACATAGCTTCCTAACTTGTAATTAGATTTTCTAGGATGTATTTGCCTTCAATAAAACTGGTTTGGGTGTTATTAATGAGCCTCAAGGAAGTATATTGACAAGTCTCAGAGCTAGTATCTTGGCCAGGATCTTGTAGGAGACATTCAAGAGGGTTATCGGTCTCCAATTCTTAACTAGGGTTTTGTCCCCTCCTTTTGGGAGGATTATGATTATACCTTTATTTATCTTGCTTCCCAAGGACCTTGTGTTAAGATCATCTTCATAGACTTGCAATAGATAATTATCTACCCAATCTTAAAAGCATTTGTAAACTCAATAGGTATCCCATCATAGCCTAGAGACTTATCATTAGTCATTGCAACAATGGCTCTCCTTATTTCCTCTTTGGTAACGCTCACTAAAAATTTGGAGGTATCCTCATCAAATATTTGCTTTGGGATTAGTCTATTTATGAGTTCCCTTACCTTATGGCTGTCCTTATTTCCACCCTCATAGGTGAAGAGGCCTTAAAAGAAGGCATGGATTTGTTATAACATTTCTTCTTGGGAGGTGAGCATCTTCTCCCCATCCCAAATTTTCTCAATTTGTTCTTTCACATTTTTTCCTTAATAAACTTGAAAAATAACTTGGAGCCTTTGTCACCAAAGCAAAGCTAGTTGAGTTTTGCTTTGATTTTTTTCCCATTTACTCTATGGTCTTGAATTCTTCTAAGGTTTTTTTTAGCCTTGGCTAGCTCCTCACCAAGGAATACATCACTTAGCGTCTACTGAAGTTGTGCTTCTACCATAAATAGGGTCTCTTGGAGTTCACTTTCTTCTCTTCTAGCATCAAGAGCCTTCTTCTTCCCTATTGTCTGAAATATTATTTTCCAAATTTTTACATTGGCATTCCACCTCTCAATGGTGGATGCTCCTTTTAGAATCCACCTATTAATTTATCTAAGGGGGGAGATTGCATCTTTTCAATCACTTTCCTTGAGCAAGAGGGAGTTAAGGATGAAGTTTGATTTCCTTGAAGGTTCCTTTGGTTTCCTTGGAAAGTTATGAGACTGGCTTTGATAGGGGGTGATCTAAGAGAGTGTAAGGGTAGACATAGACCTTCATGCCATTTTCACCAGGAACAAAATTGAATAAATCCTTCTTTGATTATACTTTTTCAAGCCTACATTAGATCCCTTCTAGGCATTACACCAAGTATACCAAACTCCTTTGCACTCTTTCTTCCCATTTTCCATAGGATCAATTAGGTTGAGCTTATGCTTCAACTTATGCCAAAAGTTTCTTTCATTGCCTTTCCAAGACATATCAATTCCTCCCCATTTGTCTTCTAGTTGTTCAACCACGTTAAAGTCCCCCCTAAGACCCAACAAACCTCCAAGAGATTGGTAATCTATTTCTAGAGATTGATCATGTCCCTATGGTCATTACAGCATAGATGGAATAGACTCCAAATTCCACCCTATCTTTCTTTAGTGTAACCCACACCACCCTATTGCAAGGAGAAGTGTCATTTCCTATGATCCATTGGGACCATTGACTGGAGATTAAGACTACAACACCCCCTTTTCCCCTCTCATGAGCAGTAGAAAAGAAGGTGGAATTATTCTTGATAAACTTAAGATTGGTATCTAATGTAAATCCAACAACCTTGCTTTCTTGCAAGAAAAAAATATCCTTTTTCTTTTCCAAGTTTAAGAACCTTCTAATAATATATTTTTTGTCAAGTGACTCAAGGCCCCTAACATTCCACGAGACATAGTTAATTTTCATCATCAACAATCATAAGGGTATCTCCTTGGTCATTTCTGAATTTTTCAAAACACTTTGGTAGCTTTTCCTCCACTTCCAACCTTTTAGACATGGGTGACTGGATAACCAAGCTAGTTTTTTTCCTTCTATTTTTGGTGATTACTCCACCTTTGCCAATTTTTAGTGAACTTCTATTTTTTCTTGGCCTCCGAGGGCCATTTCTTGGCTTAGGCACTTGGTCAAGCTCTCCAAGAGTGACATTCTTATCCTCTTTGCACTCTACGACCCCAACATGGTTGAGCTTTACAATCCCTCTAATACTAGGTCCATTGACCCTAGTTTCACTATAGGGTTCAGCTTCATGTTCCTCACTATACCTAGCTTGGCACCTAGGGTGAAGACATCGAAAGGTTGGAAGAAGCATTACTAGAAGGGTTAGATGACAGGGAGGGACAAGCATCATAAGCTTGAATAAGATTGGAGCCATGGGTTAGGTCAAGGGGTACGAGGGATTCTCGATCTAGTTGCAAGAGCCCCCCAGCCCCAACATCAAGTGGAGGCACTAAATTTATCATCTTCCATTCATGTGGTGGTAGAGAGGGGAAAGAATACACCTCTGAATCGACCAAGTCCCCCAAGAATGACAACTTCGAGGGGGGGTGGAAGCAACAGATTGATCGTTTCCAGTAGGGTCACCAAATCTAGAGAGGGTTCCCTAGAACCCCCACCCAAATTAATGTCTTCATCCTTGTTCAGACTTTGTGGATTTTTTCCATAATCAAATTGATTGAACCCCTTCTTAAGGTGGTAAATAGAAACTTTAGGGTTTTTATCGGTATTGAAGAAATTCTTTTTGATTTGCAACCTAATCTCTTTCATAGAAAGCTACTACACATTCAACTTTTATAGCAAAGGATTGGCACCAAAGGGTTCCTAAGAAGAGGAATAGCAAGGGGAAGGGCCCTTAGCCATTTCTTTAGTGGTGGGAATCCAATCAATAGACTCATAGGTCACACCCTCTCACATGAGAGCACTGAAAGAATTTCTCAATTCAAGCCCAACAAATTTAAAAGGAGGGGAACGAGGTCCACTCTCTTCATAGACGAGGCCTAAAGACACACAAGGAAACTCACTACCCAGCGGGAGTGCATCAACATTCTTAGGTTTAGACATAAGAGAAGCAAAAACTATCGGTAGGGGGGTTCAGTGTATTACCAACTTCCTCAACCACCTAAGGCTCTGGCACCACCTCTCCAGGATTTGAGTTAGGGAAACCCCTTGCCGAATAACCCTTGCACTTATGGATAATGGGTTGTTCTTCTTAATATGCCCCTCCCTTTTGCAAAGGAAACAAGTATTGACCCCACCCGAGACCTCCAACAAATGAGAAATGACCACATTATCCTAAAAAAACTTGAGGCATTTCAATGCTTCAACACCTGAGGTCAAGGAGACAGGGGATTGAGCATCTAGGTTGGGCAATGTTTCCTTGGTCTCATCAACCCTAACCACTCTACCAATCAGCTCCATAATTTGCGGAAGAATTTTCCAAAACTTTGGGGGGAGGTTCTTCACATTGACCCACCTAGGGAATGAGAGAGCAAGGACTTCGTCGATAATGGTTGATAGAGACCATGGGAGGGCATGAAACACACAACCCCCAATATTCTAGTAGGGTTTGGTCAAAGCCTTTTCCTGCATAGCATGGATCTTCAAGAAAACAACAAATAACCCTTTTTGAAACAATCTACAGTAAGTTAATCCAAGATATTGAATTTATTTAAAACCAAACATTAGAGAACCATGAATCAATATATTTTCTAGTAGGAAACTTGTTAACATCAATAGTCATCAAGAAAATGGCAAAATCTTTAAGCCTTAGAGGTAAACCCACAAAACTGGTTTACAATTCCATTGAGGAAGGAAAATTGCATTTTCATATGGAAAACACTTTAGGGGGTTTGCTTGAACTAGGAGGGTTCGCTAGAACTAGGGGGTTCGAGTGAACCCCCCTTTAATGGGTTTATTTTTTAGTTACATTAAAGGGGGGTTCGCTAGATCTAGGGGGGTTTAAGCAAACCCCCTAGTTCACTAGAACTCCCCTTTTCCCCCCTTCTCCCCCTCTAGCACCAAAAAACTCTAGAATCTTTCCCTTTGAAGCTCGAGTTGAGGATGAAAATGGAGGAGACTTCACAAACCCAACTGGATGATGGTAGTCCTTGGAATGAGCTATCCAATGAATATAATTTTAATATGTTTTAGTTTTATTATGTATTTGTTTTTTTAGTTTGATTAAACATAGGTTTTTCACAAAAAATAAGCTCTTTGTTCTGCACATGTGGAAAAATAGCAGATTATCAAAATAAAATTCTGAAAAATATGTGGAGGCTAGGTTTTGATGCCCTTGATCTAGTAAAAAAAATGAATTTTGATACAAAAAAATTTATGTTGTATATAGTCTGCCTATGTCTGAATTGTAATTTGGTTTGACTTTGAAATTTGATTAAGGAAAAAATATTCAATTAAACACTATGAAACCAAATGAAAGTGCTAGATATCGTAGTTACAAATCTAAATTTGAAAAAAATAGAATGTTGTCCTTCATGGAAAAAAATTTATGTTGTATACAGTGAGCATCACTCCTTAAAAATGATGTAACTTACTGAAAAAAACTAGTTTTCAAAGGAGATGGAAAAAGGAGTGCAATCTGATTCCAAAAATTTTGAGAAAAATATATTTAGTATCTACAAAAAAAATGTCACAAATCACTAGTTTGCATCATCTTCAAATTCCTCATGATTTAGCTGCTACAGGTGCCCGAAAGTGAAGATTTAGTTAGAAAAAATTAGTTCAGTGTCCAATTTTGCCAAAAATTGTAAACTAGTATTGTGGGATCACCCTTAGCCTTTCTTTGTTAATAGTTTCTTGCATCACAGGATTAGGAAATATGTGGAAGTCTCTAGGTTATTCAAAGGATTCCTTACCTTCCCCTTTGTCATCCTCACAAAGCACTTGTTCCACAATGAACTTGGCATTTTTTTAGAGCAACAAACCCTTGATAGCCACCTCACCGAAATATTTTGGTGAAATAACCCGGTAGCATCGCTACTCAACTTATCAGATGGGTCAAGGGGTCTCTTAACCCCCTCCATAAGTGTAAAATACAAACAACACAAGAAGAATCACAAAATAAAAACACTGGGGATACTCACACATGCGAATGACACACTAGAGCCCGAAGAAAGAAGACAAAATGTGGGCACATATAGGAGACAATAAATGAAGATAAAGACAAAGGGACAGAAGGGCCTACAAATAAGCAAGCAAGTGCCTCTCTCCCCCTAAATTTGAGATTCAAAAAATTATAATTTGCCAATGAATTTTTTTTTTCAAATATATCTATAATTTGCCAAGATTTTCTATGAATTTCTAGTTATTTAGAAAATCACCAATTAAATTAATATTTTTCAAAAAAAGAAAGATTTTTTAATAGAATTTTTTTCAAAAAATGAAATATTCACCAAGATTTTATATATATTTGTTAGGAGGTTTCTTAAAATTATCACTGATACTAAATACTATGATATTCCATCACACAAACCTTCATTTTATAAGGTGTTGTTTCTTTAACTAACTTCAAAAATATTATGGAGTTCAAAGATTATTTGTCTACCATACTATTTACTATTAATTAGGTAATCATAACTATTGATTTCTTCTTCCATTATAAGAAATTGAAAATAAATTAATTATGCTCTTAAAATAAGCTATATTTTTTTGTATTTCATGAGCATTCATAACTAAAATGAGAAAAAAATCTCTCCAATTTAAAAAGCTACCCTCTCCACTATTCATAACATCATGAAAAACCTTTTATTTTATTATATTTCCAATGAAAAACTAATTTGAATTTGTAAATCCAATTTTAATAAACGTATGTTCTTATCATGCATCATGTGTTTGAATATACTTCCAAACTCTTTTCATTTTCTTGGATAAGCACAAGTTGATAAGAATAATTAAGCAAAAAATTTCATTGCTTAAACACTAGCATTTACATTCTTACCATGTTACCTTTCTATTCCATTCCATCTTACAATTAGTCAACTATTTCCAATAATGTGTCTCTTATTCATGCAATCTTAAAATACTACACCTAAATTTAAATAAGATAATATTATTTTATTTCTTACAATCCAAAGAAAATGTTAGACCTTAATTAACTCTCTAAAGTAAGAAATATATCACAAGAATATAATAATTATTTCACATATATCAAACATGATAGGAACATATATAATCAAAAGAATTTATACATCAAAAAGAAGCATACCAATTTCAAACTTTTAAGAAGCAAACACAATGCCATTGTTTGCGATTATCTTTCTTAATGTTGTCTAATGTTTATACATTTCTCATCTATGATGCCCTTTTTAAACAACACATTTGTGTGCTCCAATAAACATGCCAATAAAAATAATTAAACATCATCATCATCACATTTTTTACTCAAATATCAAAATATATATTAAAATCATGGTATCAGTGACAATTGAATCGTCAAATACAAAAATAATTACATTTTCAATAATTAATTAATTTAATCAAATAAATGTCAATATATTAAATAATACAAAATAATAGTTATAATATTATTTATCAATACATTAACGTCAACATGATACAATCATTAGGAATATGTTTAAAGGCTTCAAAAATTCAATAAATATGCTCTAACTGAAAAAATACCAAAAATAGAATATCATACTTGTAAGGTTGATAATGTATTGAGTGTCAAGGTTATTGAGGAATAAAAATATAACTAAAGTATGATGATTGGAAAAGAAAACACCAAGAGTTATGAAATTGGAGAAATCAACATGCAATATAAGTGTAAGGCTTAACAAATACAAACCTAATAGGCTACAATGACTTGTAGCAAAAGAAGATGATAAAACACTTTAGATTTGTGCTGCTTGAGGCAAGATTTCAGCATATTCAACCTTACATGATAAACTAGAAAATACAAAGCATTAGATGAAACCAAAAACTCTATTTAAGCATTATGTAATTCAATGGTCAAACAATTAATAGCAATTTTAGTTGTGGTAAAATGAGATTTAAACCTAAAACTATCAAACCCAAAAAATATGCATATATCAACTTATCCACATGCATAAATAGTAAACCTTTAACAAACAAACACTTCTATTATCTTTAATCTTTTTGAACAAAAGAATGAGAAAGATGGCTATTGTTAAACATCGCTGAATTCAACAATCAAAAGTTAATTTTAATCAATAAAATTAGGACAAATATTTTCTTAACTTTTGATATAGATGAAATGTAAATTTGCTATTAACTATTTAACCATAAATCTAAATAATATTTAAGTAAAATGGATTGAGATATACATAACATTTAATCTTCACTTTCTTATTTTCTATGCTCAACATCCTGATGGTGGATCATGAAGTATGATCCGAAACGTTGATGTAAAAAGATTACACCCAGTTGCAATCCAGAAATCTCTACACTTATTCTTAATATAGTAATTAGAAATTCTGCATATGACAAGAAAAGTGTTAAAAAAGTTGAATATGAAAACAAAGAAGATAGGTATGACCATCAAGCAATTTGAAAAAGATGTCTCATAGGAAATTTTTAACGAGAAGCTGTCCCATCCCCACCGCAAAGATGAGGATAATTGAATGAAAGTGGGCGTGAGTCTTAAAAGTGATCATTTTCCCATCACAATGAGCTTGCGTGAGTATCTTAAAAGCTTGATATTTGGAACATGTAAGGATCACGGATGAAGAAACAAAGTCACAGACGTAGCAACAAAGTCACGGATCATGTTTAAAATATCCAGACTTCAATGATTCTGTCTCTAATTAAAAACCAGACTGTAATTTGTCTAGGACAGTTTTTAATGGATAAATGTTTATTATATTGTTTTTGAAAAGATAGATAACGCTGATTCAAAAAAAAGTACGTGGAATGAGAATGACAGCTTTAAAATACAATTTGAGTCCACTTTTTTAATAAAAGTTCTCTATTTAAGAAACGGCTGGTAATTTGCTTTGTGGTTTATTTAAGATGTTGAAAACTTATCTCTTAATGTACAAACTTCATTAAAAAAAAATTGGTAGTGATTCTTGAGTCATTTTAATATAATAGTACCTTCTGATTGGAGAAGCCTACCGAAACATGAATATGTAATGATATTTATGAAGCCATCATAATTTTTAAGGTGCCTTAGATGGTATGGAGAATCTTATGCTATGACTATTCCATAGTTGTTAATGTACATTAGATGGAGTGAAAAATCTTATATTGGATTGAGATAAAGAGATGGGCTTGAACCACTCATTGGATTGAGATAAGGAGATGGTCTTAAACCACTCATTGGACAAAATTAATTTAGTTGTAGTATAAAGTTGTTGTAGTAAAGAAGAGGTTTTGTATTTTGAAACTTTAGAATAAATATTGGTTGTTATAGAGATGATATCATGGAAAATGGTGGTAGTTCAATCTAGGTTTAATAATTTTTATGGGTCATCTAGTTCTAAAGCATTATAGAGCATTCTAGTCTTCATGATTAATAAATGTATTATACTATTCCTAACAATCAAAGACACTAGACCATTGTTGAATGCACAAGATAACTAAAAGGGGGGGCGGGGCGGATGAATTAATTGTCCATTAAAACATCAAACCCTCATTAACATGTATATCCACATTAACCTTATTAGTTGTTAGAATAATTTAACATGTAAGAAAATAACAAAAGTTGAAAACACAACAACACTATACACAACAGAACACCAGCTTTATGTGGAAAACGTAAGAAGGGAAAAACCACGGTGAGGATTAGCTCACATTATAAAGTAATTGCAACACCGAATACAATAGGCTCATTGTCGATAAGCTCACTACCAATGGATCACTGCCAGATTACAAAAAGGAAGAAAAAAGAATGTTACAATGAGAAATCCATCTCAAAGCAACAAAAAAGATCCACCACTACACCACCAACTATATATACACTCACTCTGAAGAATGTAAACACCTTTTTCTCACTACTTCCAGTAGTCTTAGTCGTTAAAGCTCACACTACACTTCACACTTTCACACTTCACATCATAATTCACATCACACATACTTCATACATTCATTCACCATCAACTCAACACAGATATATACCTTTCACAACCTTGAAAACAATTCACAAGATCAGCTATGTACCTCAAACTTGCAAATTCAAATTAAGTCGGCGCTAAGCATTCCTGTAGTGGAAAGGAATGAAAGAAAATCACACCACACCTTAACTCAGACCAAAATCCATTCATATATGTCACGCCACACTTCCACAAACACCAAAGCATTTCCGCAATTAGTGTAAACACCCAAGGTCAGTCGAACTTGTGTTAACGTCATTAGATAATTAATTACACACTTCCTTTGATCCAAAGATGACTCACAAACCACACATAACACTTGAACACAATATGGAATATTCCATAAACATCTTAAAATTCATCAACTCCTTCGCAACATCATACACCAAAAGAACACATTCATCATGTACACCTAGTTAGCCTTCCACATATTGTAACACATGAATCCAACCTTGTGAAGCACCAAAACACAAACAACTCAGACTAAAGATAGACATGATCAATATAAGCACACCCTCGGATCCATAAGACCAAAATCACACTGCAAAGAAATGTGAAGCAAAACCATTTCTCCCAAACAACACTGCAATACACTATTCACACACTAGTGAACACAACTTTCTGTACACAACAATCTAGAATTTAGTAAACTCTATATATAACACCTTTGAACATTTCTAATCATCATATTTGAACCACATAAGAAGATCTTCAATACGGAAGAAATGTGGAGCAAAACTACATCACTACTCTGATATATAAAACACCTCTCAGCCACAGTGTTTTCTCTTTCATTCATTTTTTCTCAAAAACACTTGGAAACCAAGCACCACAAACACATTCTCATCATTTGTATGCACTAACTCTAAAGGACTGATAGTAGATTATTCTTTGACTTTGAAACTCTTTCTAGCTTGCTTCCCAATCTAACATTCCTTGTAAATAGCATTTCAATAGCCTTTGTAATCTTTGGCAAACCTCTCACAACTTGAATTGAATTGTAAATAGCATTGGGGGCAACACCTTTTCATGGCGTAGCTTCATTTGGAAACATATGACTTAGCATAGGGCTTTCCAAATAAGCTCTCATGTCCTCTTTATTGTTAGCATTTATTATTTACTACTTTAAAGTAATTGCTCACAGCATGGTCTTTAGCAATTTCTTTAAAGTGGGGGCATACATTGGCATTATTCTTTTGCATTTCAACTCATGTTTCATAGTGTAGTCTTCTTCCTTCATGTGATGTGTCTTTCTCTTTGTGGTGACATTGGGTGTGATGTCCTTCAAGAGTGTGGTCTCTCTTAGCAAGTAGTGGTTTGATGTGACACATTGTATCCCCTAAGTTGTGAATCTTTTATTCTTCGATTGGTCCTCTCTTGGAGACATTGGGTGCAATGTTCCCTAAGATTAAGACCTTCCATGAACTAAGCAAAAATCCTTTGAACTTACCCTTACACTCGTTTATAATTTTTGTTATATGGCCATAGGTTGCATAACACACTTTGATTTCTTGTGGTACCATCTTGTTTGTTCATGGGTGTTAGCATGTGAAGTTTTGCTTGCCTCATGGAGCTCAAAGTTCATTGTTGTGTGGTGCCTTAAATCAAATTTATCAAGAGGTATAGCTTCGGTATGGTTGTATATATGGGAGCCGAACTTAGGCATGACTTTCCCATAGCCACTTGCTTGTTTGTGCGAGAACATACTGGTCACATGCATATGTGTCTCATTTGGGGCTCACCTAGTGGACGCCCTAAGGTTCCACTAGCCCTTGTAAGCGTGTGTTTGGTTTGCATGGTAGACAACATGTTCCACTTACATTTTTTTCTAGAAAAACAATTTAGATCTAATCCACAACATGTGGGACAAATGGTTGAAGCTTGATCCACCCCTCTTGTTTTGTTTTTATTTTCTTCTTCATGTCTTTGGCCATGTATGCTTGTGCCTTTTTATTGCTCCTCGCATTATTTGCATTTGTGTTCTTTTGTGCCTATGTTGGTTTTCAATAGGATCTTGATCCTAGGGGCTTGATCATCCCTCTTGGTCATTGTCATCTTATCTCACTAGCATTGGTATGCTTGGACCCCTCTTGATGCAAGTTTGTCTACTTTAGTATGAGTTTGAAGAAAGTTTCTCCTCTCACTAAAGTGGGGGCTAAATATAGTATAGACAAATGGCATCCTTGAAATTTTCACAACTAGCGTATGAGCCTGCTTAGCTTAGACCTAATTTAAATTCAAATTCTTGGTAGGATTTTATTCTCCTAGATCTGATGTTGGCTTGTAGTGTTGTAATTTTAAGAAATTTTGCATAAATAAGTATAAATAGAAGGTTATTTCACATATTTTCTCCTAGAAATTTTCATACGCAAGTGTGACCTAATAATTCAAGCATTCTAGCATTCAAGAGTGATTATCAAGCATTTTGGAACATTATTCAAGTATCAATCATCATGTCAAAGTCATCATGCATCATGTTTGTTTTTGAGCTAACAATTGTGATGTAGGGTTCTTATGATTCAAGCAAGCATTCAAGTCAAGATTCATATCATTCAAGCAAGAGTCAAGATCCGCATTCATGCTAGCTATTTCATACATGTTTGCAGCATCTTATTCAATGGTTTGGTGAGTTGCAACATCACATATTATTTCATTCATCGTTCCTCCTTTCTATTTCATTTTATTTCAAGGTTTGATTACCAAAATGGGGTTTGACAAAGGCAAACCCCTATCCACTAACAAAACAACATTTTTCCCTCTCTTTAATGTGTAATTGTAGATATAAGTGGTTTAGGTTGAAGATCCATTGATGATCAAGATTGGAGAAAAGTTGTCATCTACCTTGCAAGATCACAGAAAGTCATCTACAGAGAAAAAATCAGTGTTTCAAAACCAAAGATTTGACAGGGAGGAAGCTACAAGAGATCATTAGATGATATCAGAGTTTTAGAGCAACCATGATACTGGGACTAAATCATCACTTGTGGCATATGAGTCCCAGTATACCTATTTCCATACTTTTTATGTAGATCCTGATTTAGTAGTTCCAAATTTTGGTTTCATCCCAAAACCCTAAACTAAGACTAAATTATCCCTACTAGCATATGAATCCCAATGTGCATTAAGATAAGAATTTCCAAGATGTCAAGTCTTCATCCAAGCCACTTCAAATTTCTAGGTGCACCTTTGTACTTTCTTAGTTTACTTTTCTGATAAATGAACTCATTTCTAGATCATTTATTTAAGTTTTGTATATCATTAGGTTTTATCTTTAGGTCTTGCATGTTACTAGTCTTTCCAAGCTCCATCTTGGTGGTGAACCCCCTTTATACCTTTAATCACACCTTAGGACGCCTTATTGCAGATCTATTTCTCTCATTTCTATCCTTAGGTTGAGATCTCTAGGGTTTCCTTGAATGAAACATGTAGGAAATCAGTTGTTTTATCTCCCAAACATAGAACAACAATTTTCAACCTTTCAAACACAATAACTTTTCTTAATTGATTTTCCTTTTTTCTCCTTATATTTATCTTTTGAAGTTTTGATAGGACATCTTGAAGTGTAATGACAAATCTTTCCACAATTAAAACATTTGAAAGGTAACTTACCTTTGTATTTTCTAGTGCCTTTCAATCTCCTCACAAAGTTTGCTTCTACATCATCAACATCATTTGGATATGATTCTTCATTCTTTTCATCTTTTCCAACTTTAAAATCAGTCTCATTATTTGAATCACTTGGACCAAACTCTCTCAATTCAAAAGTAGTTAAAGCACCAAACAACTAATCTCTACAATAATTATTCAAATTTTGAACTTCCTCAATAGTAGAAACTTTATTACTATAAGATCTAGGAAGAGTTCTCAGTACCATCTTCAATACCTCATCTTTTTCAAGTTTTCCACCAAGACCTCTAATAGAATTTTCCACTTTATGCATGTAGCTTGTAATATCTTCATCCTCTAATATTTGCAAGGTTTCAAATTTGATTTTTAAATTTTGCATCTTAGCTTGCTTGACTTTATCATCTCCTTCATATATATACTTTATAGCTTCTTCCATATCTCACTAGCAGATTTGAGATTCATAACTTTCACAAGTTCAGTATTAGAAAGACCACTCAAGAGAGCATACCTTGCTTTCCTACTATTTTCATATGTTTTGATTTCATCAATAGTGCTCATACCATTTACAGGCATAGTATATCCAGATTCAACAAACATCCAAACTCCAAATCCTAGTGAAACAAGGAAACCTTCCATTCTGGTCTTCTAGAATGAATAATCAAATCCATCAAATAGAGGAGCCTCCTTCTTATGTGTCATCACAAATCAACCTCAAGCGAATAAGATTTCTTTGATGCCAATTGTTGAATGTACAAGACAACTGAGAGGGGGGTGAATCGGTTGTTCATTAAAACATCAAACCCTCATTAACATTTAGATCCACATTAGCCTTATTAGTTGTTAGAGTGATTTAACATGTAAGAAAATAACAAAAGCTGAAAATGCAACACCATACACAATAAAACACTAGATTTTAGACATCTACCAAGTCATCATATACTTATGATATCATTTTCTTCTATCAATTCTCCATCCCAACATCATGTTACTGGTATAAAAAACCACATTCCATCCAACTACAACATCATCAAGGAGCACATCAAATGGAAATGGGTGCATCTACTTCAACTCAATCCATTAGGTGAGAAAGGTAAAAGGCAAGGTAAATTCTTCGTTATTGCATTTTATCTTTTTGCTTTTTTTCCTTTATCATTTTCATCATCTTCAACAACAATTAATTTAATAAAATAGTTTGCATGTTATTGGGGGTCCTTGTTGGGATCTTTGACTTGGAAGCCAAAGGAATGAAAGGTCTAAGGTGAAAGGTGTGGTCATTGTACAAAAATGGGATCAACAAGAATGACATGGAGGTCCTTTAGGATTTCATAGATGAAAATGTGTTTTTTGTTTTCCCTAGATCAATTAGCTAGGGTGTTTGAGATCAGTGTTGGTATACGTTTTATCCTACATAATATTTTGTAATCATTGTCAATATAATCCTTTTTCCTAATTAATAGAGGGAGTTGCCCCTACAGTAGAACTTACCAAAAATATAATTAATTTAATAAAAAAATAGCTATCACTATCATAAACACTACCAATAGAACCTCACTCTCTTCACTGGTGATAACTTTATCTATATAGTCATAATGTAACCTCTACTTTACACAATTTTTTTATCCTTTACACTTCATCCTTTAGTATAGCTCCTTAATACAAATCCATCAAATATTCACCCCAAGACACAAATAAATCCCTTCCTAAGAACTATCACCCAAAATCATTTTGCTAATTTCACCATTTACTTGGACATGATATAAAAAGCACATGTCTTTAAAGCATTTAATTCAAGATCTAATCAACTCAAATATTAAATACAGGTAGTGGTCATAAATGATAAATGTAATAATTATATAGCCCAACCAAATCAAAATATCTAAATCTACACTAATCCATTCCCACAACATAATTATGCCAACTTCATTTATTCTACTTCACTTTATCATTTATTGGATACTGTCTCTCTTCCTTCTTTATTCCTATATCCTTCAATGGTGGGAATGATTTATGTTCAATCCACATTCTCATAGGTTAAAATTTTATCTTAGTAATTCATCTCATTCTCTCCTACCCACATGCATATGTGCATATACAATGGTCTCGCATACATTAATACCCATGTTTTACCAAAAATCTCATTCATGGTGCTTTGGTCGACCTAGTCAACATGGTAAATGTAGTCACATAGGATTTTATTTATGTTCACCAACTACATAGAGATGTATATGATCCCTTTGAAATCTTTGTGTGCACACATGGTAGCCTTTTTGTTCCAACCATGGGTTCCATTACCTTTTCTATCTAGGTGTTCTCAAATTCATTGTGATTCCTTCATTGGATCACTTTCTCATCCTATTAGGCCATCCACGACTCACTATGATATAGCTTATTACCTTCATTGTCCACAAGTGTCTAAATTTTCCCTATGATGGTGTAGTACACACTCTTTCTTAGTTAGTTTTAACAACTATCCATTTAGACAACTTCTCACTTGATTATTTTAAGCCTACCCCTTCTAACCCCCTCTAACCTTGTAGCAATTTTTTAAAAAATATTTATCATAAATTTAAGATGATTCAAATTCATTCTCCTATTCCTTCATATACTCTACCTATACCACTTGTGGTCAATGACCAAGATCACAAAATCAACCCATGTCGAATGATCCTCCTCCTTCTTCTACACATCAAACATGCACTTGACAAAACTAATTGGCTAGATTTGTAACATCAATAGAATTTCATTGCTTGCACCATTCCTAATCAACCTCCACATAACCCGCCAACTTCTATTCCTTTCCCTTCTAATACTCATGAAGAGCTTGATGAGAAAAGACCCAAAATGATCCAAGTATTATTGGATTCTTCCACCAATCCTCCCTTACTCTCACAAATTCCTAACTAATTCTAATCCTCTTAAATTTCCTAATTTGAGTGTTATATCTAGTGTATTATGCCCCTAACCCTATAGTGTGTATTGGGTTATGAGTAGTCAACTTGTGGCTACCTTAACTCTTAAATAAGTTACATAATAACTATTATAATCATATATAGGTGTTTAGGTCATCCTAAGAGTTATACTTAAGTATCTAAGTCATTCTAGGTGGTATCCAATGCATAAGTATAGTATATATAGGAGTTATAGGTTAGTTATTATCACCATGCAGAGTATTGAGTTTTTGGTGAAGACTTTTAGATTTATCCCCCTCGAAGTGGATTCAGAGGTTTCCCCTCGAAGTGACATATTATTATTAAGTATCTACAACATATTTCCTATCATATTCTTCTAGTGTACAATTTGTTTCCTAACATAGTGCCACCCCTTCCTCCCTTGAACCTTTCAACCTTGTTCACCATCAAATATTTTTATAAATTTTCCCCTCTGCCTATACATTAACATTCCTCACCCACATCCTAAACATAAACATGAATATCACCCACCCCACTTTTTCATTGACTTAAGAGTAACCGCATATCACCACTTATCAGCCCTTCTATTTTGGTTTCCCCAAGCATTGAGGGCCCTCCTCCACCCTATTCTACTACTACTACTCACATTTTTTTCCAATCATTAGGACTATCTATTAGTTCCATATTTTGACCCTAACTCATTGGCCCCTTCTTCAGAGGAATGCCTATTTTATTTGGTAGTGCACATATATCAATGTTGTCAAATATCTTCACATGATCCTTGATACTTTTCCCTCTAATAGATGTCATGAAAGACATTAATCTTCCATGTCCCATCATTCGTACTTTTTTCTCATATATTATATTTGCATTATTTTTACCACCTAGTGGTGCTTCATCCTCACTTGAGCTAGAATGGGAGAAAGACAACTTGATGGATTGATGAGCCCATGAATAGCATTTCCATTTATAAGTATACATGTTTAGTTAGTATCTTGCTTAATTTTCTTGGTTTTGTACTTCCACCACTTATTGCTAATCAATGTTACCCTTGTAGGTGCATAGATATAGGTCAAATACAATGTCATGAAATTATTCTATCTATATCTACATTCCATCTATTTTTCATATTTTCTTTGATTTTTGTGTATTTTGGGGATGATGTAAAGCATTAAGATAATTACATTTTTCTATTTTAACCCTAAAATTTTAATTGGTTGCTTGTTATGTCCTTTTATCCTTTAACTTGTAGTTCTACATGTATGGGGAATAATAATAATTTAGTCCTTATTCCCTAATTATCACTCATATATACATATACTAACCTCAAGTATGTAGATCCCTTTGTGTGCTTTCATATGATGCTCCTATATTTATGTGACATTATTCATTTTCTTGATGTCATTCTATGAGAACAACTTCAAGTTTACCATGCCAACAACATTATTTTTTGTGCCTCTCCTTAGGGGCGTCTCTTTCTATGTGGTGCCTTTAGGAACATATCCATTCATATCTGCCTCCAAGAGATCATTCATATATTCCCCTTTTCTACCTTAAAATCAATTGCATACTTTTGTTTTATGCAATTATTTTAAGGGGGCATACTTTTCACTTCCACATGGACATTAACTCACACATGCACACACGTGCGCACGTGCGCACACACACACACACACTATTGGCACGATCCTTACAACATCAATAGCTTATGGTCCCAAGTATACAAGTTTGGTTGGATTGATCACTCTTATTATTAGAGTTATCTAGCAATGGAGCACATAGTCATGTAATCCTTGGTATTTATTTGCATATGAGCCACCTTGCAACAAAGTATGCTAGTCTATGCGATTGTAATTAGCTATTGTTATACTTTATGTGTCACTTAGGTATAGAGTATGTTAGGTCTAGTGACTCATAAAGGTATTGTATGGTTCCTAGCGATAGAAAACAATAGACCCTGAATCATACCTTGTGTTTCCCTAACAAAAAACACATTGGGACTCTTCCCTTCTATTTTCTAGCGACATAACATGCTATAGAATGCTTCTTTTCCTTTTCCTTTTCATTTCTAGTGTGCATCTCTTGCTTTTGTTTGTATGTATTGTGTAGTTCTTTTATGTATGTTTTATGTGTATTAGATTATATATAATTTTCTAATTCCTTAGTTTTGTAGGTTTTATGTGCTATTCTAATACTACTTGTTGTGTACATTTTTATTATTTGTGTAGGTTCTTAGTCTAGGGGCATGATTCCCCTACTTAGAGAGATCTTTGTATTCTCTACAATATATTTTTTTATATTGATATTTATTTTATATATTTTAGCATAGCTTATCACTTAGTATCATCATCCCACTAAAGTGGGGGCAAAATATAATATCAGAAATTACATACCTTTACAATTTTCATGTTATATTTTGGCCTCAATTTAGTTTTTATAACCCTTAGTTTTCTCTTAGCTCATTTGGCCTATGCCTTAGCCCTTCCCACCCTTGATGTCAAATTGTCTCTTATGTTTTTGTGTTTCCTTAATTTTTCTATATAAACCAATGTCTCTTCCATATTTGTCTCATGTTTTTCTAGTGTGTCAAGATTTTAGAAGCCTATTGTTCTTGGATGCTAGTGTGACACATAGACATCCACATGACACACTAACATGCACTAATAGTCTATCGTAGAGTAGTTATTTTTGTAAGTTTTTCCATATTTATCTCAATAACCAAGATTAGTAACCAACCTAGGTTGAATTCTAATGGCCAATTCAATTCCTTAGCCTTTTCATCTTCTCTTCTACTTCCATTTTTTAATCTATCTCTTAGAGTCACTCAAAATCTATGTCTCACTCTTGAACAATCTATCAAGCTATCTTGCAAGTTTTTAATTTTCAAGCTCTCGTATGATCTACTACCAACGATATTACTAGCATATTGAAGGTACTTGAGCACCCTATTATCTAGTGTGATTTCCTTGCCATCCTTTGCACATTTGGAGACATCTAGGTTGTGATTCTTGTATGTTTTACTTGTGAGGTGATAATGTTCAAAACCTTGTTTTTATTTCAATTTTTACTAGCATTTGTGAATCCACTAGCATTTTCTTGGCATTTGTTGGGATTTTTGTTCTTACTTGACAATCATACACACTAGATTATTGCTTTTTGTAGACCTAGAATTAATTCTCATGAAATTTACTCATATTGCATTAGTTCTAGATGCATATAGGCTAGTAGCACGAACACATTTCATTTCCTCTTATTCATCAGTTGCTTTCAAGGGTTGAAAGACCAAAATAAAGGCTTGATCATTCTTGACAAACTCATAACCAACCCCAACCTTCCTCTTTATCCACACTAAAAGTTTTGAAAGATTATGAACGCATAGAGATTTTGCTTTATTCTTCCATTCTCTTTGTTATTTTATTTTTCTATCTATTCATTTTCATTTTAGCATTTTATAATATTTGGTATATCCTGAATTGCTATAATGTGTGTGCCTTGTCTCTGAGAACTCCAAAGGTTTATACAAAAAAATGTGTTTTGAACAATTTCTACAATGCGTAATGGAACTAGAACACGTTACGGGATTCATCGCATAGTGCGATGGTTAAGTGGTGGCATTGTTGTTGTAGACACCAAGATTCAAGTCTCCGCTAGACTATTGTGATCGCAGCACTATGCCTTCGCTGATCCAATATACTCGTAGACTTGACCCACAGTTCCATATTCATAACGTCTACAGCTCTAGAATTAAAAAAGAAAGGTTACGACCATGTCCCGGAAAAGAGCTCCATTTTCAAATACCAAGTTATGATATTGCTATCGATTCAACTGCGGTAGTTTCGAAGTCAAACTCATTGACCCATGTTTTCATGAGTAGTGGTTCAACAAGAACCCATCTCTCTCATATGATATCTAATGGTCCACTTAACACCCTCACATCAGATCTATAGGTGATGCTCACAGAGGTGAAGTGACCGTCCGCCCCTGAGGTCACCCATCCCAGTACTGCTCCAACTCAAGCGCGCTTAACCAGGGAGTTTTCTCCAAGGTTAAGCCCGCTTGAGTTGTTACCCCATTTGCAAAACCTTCAGCAAGTGTTGTGCCTTTATGAACCATTCATAATAGAGCCCCTTTAGCTCATCAATTGATAAGTAGGAGGTATTTTTTCCACAGCGTGTCAAATTATGATATTGCTATCAGGATTCAACCGTGTAGTTTCGAGTCAAACTCATTGACCCATGTTTCATGAGTAGTGGTTCAACAAGAACCTATCTCTCATGATATCGAATGGTCCACTTAGCACTCATTGCATCTAGGTGATGCTCACAGAGGTGAAGTTAATTAAATCATTCCGTGAGGTCACTCCATCCCAAGCACGCTCAGTTTCAAGCCGCCAATGTGAGAGTTTCTCCAAGGTTAAGCCCGCTTGAGTTGTTACCCCATTTGCAAAACCTTTCAGCAAGTGTCAGGCCTTATGAACCATTCGTAATAGAGCCCCCTTTTAGTTTCGAGTCAATTGATAGTAGGAGGTATTTTCCACCGTGGAAAATACCTCCTACCTATCAAATACCAAGTTGTTTATCTTCTGTACTTTCTGGCACGCGGTTCCTCATAATGAAGACGCGCTTTTGACCGAGTATTGAGGGTCTTCGCCCCCAGGTACAAGGCGAAGAGGGGTCATTTTCGGGGGGCTCTGGCTCGTGAGATGAAGATGTGGGGCGGCTCTTAATAATAGTACGGGAAGACGTGAGTTCTGTTCCTCGTTCATTGTTACGCCGACTCCTTTCCACTACCCCTGTCAATGCGGCATCGCAGACGGATTCATAACAAGGTACAGGAGAATACAGTTTTACACCGAGGTTAGGCATTATTACACAAATGTGCGTATGACCCAAAGGGACAGCGGATTGCAGGTCTTTTACTTGTCATGAGATGGATTGGTGTTCTAGAAACAGAGGTTGTACTTGGGAGTCTAGTTATAGTTTAGGTGCATAGGGGAGTAGCTGTAAGATGTGGGTGTTTGTCCTTTAGTACATATGAGTGTTTGGGAGAATATGTTCATTTCTGGTGGTGGCAATGCAGGGGACGCTCATGTCACTTTGGACTAATTTTCCTTAATGGTTAGTAGGTACCTAGGAGGAGCTTGGTTTTGTCGTTTTTCTTTTTGTCTAGGCATGGGATGGTGTACGGTGGTAGCATATAATGATTTTTCCATTGCTTAGGATGAGTGGGCTTGTAGTATTTTGCTCTAGGGTGGTAGGATGTCTGTAAGGTATATATATAGGTGGTTATGATGGCTAGTATTTATAGCATTCTATGATTTTTATAGTATTTATAGCATTCTATGATTATATTTTATGTAGAATCTTTTATTAAATAATAAAAAATATATTTCTAAATCAAAATTTAGGGTTTTGAATTAGAGTTATTTTCATGTGAGATATAATTTAGAAGTTTTTAATTATAAATTAATTGTGTGATTTTTATTGAAAGTGAGTTATCAAAAGGAATAGAGAATTTGGGTCAAGGTGAGATGTCAATCAATATAGAGATGAGATCATATTGTTTTTTGTACAAACATATATTATTGAAATTAGATTTAGTCAATGATTTTTAAAGGAACACAAATATAATACAATATTCATACAATAAAATAAAGATTATATATTTCAAAATCTTGAAATAAGACTTTGGTTGATGCATAAATCAAATTGTGCAAACAAAAATATAATCATTGATTACATTTTAATCCAATTATCATCTAACATTCTCACATATAAAAAATATATATTTTATTTCAAAACCTTAATTTATAAGACTTGGGTTCACTAATTAAACTTTTAAAGACAACCTTTAGCAAATAAAATAAAAATAGTTTCATTTTTTAAAATTCTTCATATGAGATGTAATTTACTTCATGTTTAATTATGAAGCATCATAAATCAACCAAATTGAATACGAGTTATTATCTTCTCAAACCATCTTCCAAAATAAATTATTTTTATAAAAGAACCCTATAACATTTACTAAGGGTAGAAAAATACCCTTTGAAATACGCATGCTAATTAAATGCAACAAAGTAATCTATAATCAAATTAACCTAAATAAATAACTAAGCCTATATAAGTATTAGAAATATATTGAAATGAATAAAGAACTTGATAGATGCACTTAATTATATGCATAGTGAGGAATATTTTATTGTATATAATGCATAATTTTTTATTCAAGTAAATTTTTTTTTTTTACATTGATAAGGCTATGATAGAATGAAACATCAATTGTGCTTTGGTTCAAAATTTCCTTGTAGTCTTGATCCTCATGTTTGCATCCTTGAAATAATACACCCTTAAACTTTGGTTTTTTTTTTCCTAAAAAACCTATTCACCAATGTACATCTAGACTCTAAGTGGTGTGTATAAGCATTAGAATAGGGTATGCTATCAAGTGGGAGAATTGGTGCCTTGAATTTATTACAATTACTTCTCATTATACTAATTTGGTAACATTTGAATAAGATTGAATACCAGATAAATCTCAAAATAAATGTGTCTTTGTTCTTATATACATATAATGATACAACTATTTCTCTAGATTCAAATGTAGCCACCTTATATAATGGAATGATATGCTCATTAGTAATAGTATGAGATCCTTTATAAATGATCTAGAGATTTCCTTTTTACACAACGCCCTAGCATTCAAATTTGATTATTTCACTTGAGTTAGTGGGTAACAACTAGTTAGGATAAGATTATCTTGGGCCCATAAAAAAAAATGAATTGGGTACAACCGTTGGGGAATAGAGCTTGAGTTAAATTTAAATATAAGTGAAATTCCAACTTTTGCACATAAATATTGCATAAGGGAAAAATATCAAAGCAAGTCCAAAACTAGCTAGAAAATTTGTTAGGTATGCACTTTTCACCTCTAGGTTTTGAACCCACTCTGACATACATATGAGCTAGCATAAATAATGCATACAGATAGTGTCATCTTGGGCCCGTAGTAAAATTTAAAGTGAGTTTATACCACTAGCAAATAGGGACTTGAGTTCAATTTAATTATAAGTTGAATTGCAACTCTTGCATATAAATACTCAACTTGAACAGTAGATTGTTGCATAAGGGACAAGTTAAATCAAGTCCAAAGCTAATCAAGAAAAGTGTTAGGTATGCACTTTTCACCTTTACATGTTGTACCAAATTTGGCATGCATGTGAGCTAACCATAAATCATACATGTCAAAGTAAAACAAGAAGACAATTCATGAAAGTAAATTATAGGCACACTTATAAAGCCTAGGATATGAATGATGTTTCATTTCCTCTCCATGTGATAATAATTCTATTATCAAATTCACATTCTCCAAATTCCATTAGTAGAATATGATATAAATAATGAAATTACCATAAATATGTTAGTGCGCACTAATGAGGATAATCCTAATGGTACTATTACTGATTGGGGTCTATTCCCGATAGATAAGGAAATCTTGACACTAATTATATAATTGTGACCCACCTTTTATTTCTAAACCTATAACTCTTACAACTTATCAATTTTATTTTTTCTCTTTAAATACATATAAAACTCCACCTTAATAAAATTTTAAAATTTAACTACCTCCACCAACCTTTTTATTGTATATTTTAAAAAATTAATTAACATTAACATATAATTCATTAAAAAACGCCACACACATAAATATTTTTACAAACACTAATCTTTTACATAAGCTATTACATATGAAATAAAGAAGAAATACTTAAAAAATACCTTGTTCACATCTACACTAATAAAAATATCTAAAAAAGTAACTCAAGTTGTGAATGGGTTTTCAGCTCTCCCACTTACTTACCTTTAGAAAGATTTTATTCTTGATGTTGGCATCAAGTGACCATTAATCATTATTACAAGACTTTTCATGTAGAGGTGTACCGCACACTGAGTGGAGAAAAGTTTCGATCACATCTCTTTTACATCACGAATAAAAGTGTTTTTTTTTTTTCTTTAATATTATATATATATAATTTATTTTATTTGATATATAAACTAGCTATTGCACTTTTTGTGTGCAATTGGGTACGCCGAATTTTTGGTTGTAACTGATAATATTTTTTTGTTTATATGAAAAGGTAGGAATGGAAACAATTTGATGCAATTGATTATGTTTAGATTAGTAAATGGACCAGCCTTAGAAAAATTGAAAAATCTAACTAAGAATAGTAGAACGCATTATCGTATCCATCACAAATGTTCCATCAAAGAAAGGGGCAAATGATGGAAAGGGGATTAATTGTAGGAGTAAAATGTTAGGGATTTTGTGTAGACATATGAGTTGTAACATAAGAATTTGTATGTAAGTTATTAAAAGAAAACATTTGAAAAATTAAACACATGTTGGTAGATAATGAAGAAAGATGTACCATTTAATAGATTTAATGTTTGTAGACGCATGCTCTTACATAATGATGAAAGATGTACCATTTATAGTTTTAAACAGTTTGTAAATACTACATATTGTACCTATTTTATAATAAACACAGTAGTTGTATTTATATGGTTGCATAATGGAAATGTAAAAACATATGTTGGATAGGTTGGTGGCTAAGTAACTTTAACTTCAAAAGTCTTTGGTATCTTGGGCTGTGGAGGCGGAAGCTTTGGAATGGTAACAGTCAATACTCCATTTTGGCAGCTGGCAGAAGTGGCCTTTATATTGCAGTTGTCAGGCAAGGTAAATTTACGTATAAATTTCCCGACCATGAGCTCCATATGGATAAATTTTGCATTGTCCTCCTTCTCCCTTGTTCGCTCTCCACTTATTGTCATTATATTGTCATCCTCTAGCTGAACCTGATTATTGTGAAACAAAAAAGTATCAGATTTGTTGTTGTAATAGTTGGCAAGTGATTTGATTTTGAATCATTTTCGAATTGTAGAGGAAATGAGGGTTTGAGAGCTTTAGAAGGGAATTACCTTGATGTCGTTGTTTTGAAGGCCTGGCATGTCTATTATGAAGGCATAAGAGTTGGGAAACTCTTTGATATCAGCAGGTGTGGAAGCCATGGCCTTGCTTTGTAGATTGTAATTGTTTGTTGAGTGGGGACTCGTAGAAGCTGGTGATGTCCTGTCACGGTTCTACATATTTGTTAACTTTCATAAGCATTTCCTTTAAAAAAATTTGAAATGATAAATTAACTATAAATCCAGAGGAGGGCAAATACATTTATGATGTTAAATTTTATTGGGGATATTAACCACGTTTCTAGCAAACTCTTTGTAGGTGTGACATTTACAAGGCAAGTTTAAGAAAAGACGTACTCCATTTCTTTTCACGATTTTGTATTCTTGTTAAATATCTTAACTTGTGTAAATGAGCAATGGGTACGCCGAATAATTGTATGGCTATATTTGAATTGTGTAGGCATATTGGTTGAAATAGAAAAAAAGTTTATATAATCTAAAAAGACAACACATGAAATAAATAAAATGCAAACAATTATTTTCCTTATTTGATTTTGTGTAGACATATCGTTGAAATAGAACATTGTGTATGTAACTTATTAAAACATAACATGGAAAAACTTAAATGGAAATAGTATACAAAAAAAAAGGGAACTTCAAATAATGTGATATAAAAATGTAGAATAAGGATTTATATACAATGATGAAAATCCAATGTTTTTATGGAATGTTTAATTGCCATTACAAGAATGTATGCAATTGAATACAATGGTATAGATATATTTTATATTTTGTGCAATATTTGTAATAAACAAAAGATCTATTTAGTATTTGAAAAACAACTAATATAAAACACAAGGTTGAAGTTGAAATTCAATACAAATTATTAGTTACCTTTGGTAGAGTAGTTTGTAGGTGTTCGACAAATAATTCCTCTCGACAAAATAAGCTAAGCAGCCGCATGGGAATCTACCCTTAGACAACCTTATTGAGATTGAAGTAATCTTATCAGAAAGCCAGGGGTGAGATTTAGGAAAGATACTGTACTTTCTCCCTTTCAAATTCACTTCTCATTATTATCTAGCTGTGGGCAGAAAATCTAATCCAAGCTCTGCACATTTGTTAAAGTTTCCATTTTTACTAGGAAAATCTTTTGCCTCATTACAGATCTTGCAATCTGTAGGTTGAAGAAAATAATTGTAACATAATAGCATCCAAAAAAAGTTCAGAGGAAAAAGGCCAATAGTCCTCGGAGAAAAACATTTATAGTTTTTCAGTCATCAAGGGTCATTGGTATATTGCAACAAATTCTTATTTTATAATTATTTTTTGGGATTATATTATGATACAATTTTTTACCTTGTCAATGTGCAGTAAGGAGTCCGTGTATATCGAAACAAACTCAGGTGATGCACAAAATCTTAAAAGATGTAGAAGTAAGCATCTCTTCTCCTCTTACTAAAAATATTTCTGGATAGTTTTAAAATCATAAAAGTCAATGCATGTAGTGATAAGTATCCCCTGTTTATGCAGAGATTTTCTAATTGTTTTTCATGATCTTATTTGGCTGATACTATTATATTTATTAGTGACTAGAATATAAATGTTTTTTATCAGAATCAGTAACAAAATTTATCAGATATGAAATTATGTGTTAATAATTGTATGATACAATTGAAGAAAAAACTATATTGACTTTATTATTGGCGATTTCAGCTTTGCTTTTGTCTATGGGCTAGATATATTGACTTCTTTTTTCTGTTCAATGCTCTTGTAGAAAAGGTATTGTGTTGGAATTGATTCCAGATGTTGTTAATCCTCCATCCACATTGTCATCCTATTTGTCATCCATGTTGTTAAATCTCTCCATGTAACGAGACCGAGACTTAATGGGAGCAATTTCCATTCAACTTTCTGCGATTTGCATCATCTTGACAATTCCCAATTTCAGTGAATTTCCCTAAATCATTCATTTCAGCAGGTAAATATGGCAATCTTTTTCTTGTTGCCACTGAATTTCAAGCTTACGGAAGTTAAATTTATAGAATATTATTATTGTTTTTAAATAGTAAATTAGAAAGATGAATTTAAGAATGAAATAACTTTTCAAGATGTTGAGCTTGAATCTACATTTCAGTGACCTGCTTTACCTGGGCTCCTAGCTTCCATCCTTTGACGCCTAAAACGCCTGTTTTAACTTGTCAAGTGAAAGACATGAGAAGAAATCAAAGAGTTCTATACATGTGCAGTACCCAATTGTCATGAAGGTATTTAACACCCTCAAAGAGCTGCAGCATCAGACACTTAACTTCACTCTGGCTATAGGGTTGTTTCATGGTTTCCATAAGTCCTTTCAGATCATGTTCCACGCTATCTAAGTTGCTTCCTACCACTACCTCCTTTACATCAACAACAGAAAGCCCTCTCTCTCTTTTTCCATCTTTACCTTTTTTCAAAGTCACTGTTTCCCCAATTTTCTTATTCTTGGCCCTGTAGACAACTCCATAAGTACCTTCATCTATCTTATTAAGCCTCTCAAATTCATCAACGCTTCTGCAACTCTGTAACATAGTAGCCATGCCATTTTTTTTATGTTTTATTTTATTCTAAAACAATTGTGTTGTTATCTGATAAGCATTGATTCTGCAATAATATATTTTTCCGCTATCCGTTTGGCAAAGGTTGTAGATTCTGGCTTTACACCTGCCAATTGCAATTGCTTGAAAGTTTCTAAATCCTTTTCAACTAATCCATTTGTGAATATCTTGCAAGCAGGGAAGTCTTATTTTCTTGATCCTTACAGATCACATAGCTTATCTTCCAATTGAGCAGCAATTCCTTATCATCATCCAACAGGAATAAGAGGCTAAGGATGCTATCTTTCTTAAGAATTTGTCATGCATTACAAAGTTAATGAGCTTCCAAATCCATAAGCTCTCGCTGGTTCAACTCCTGATCGTAAAGCTCATCCCCCCTCACAACCTTCTCATTATCTCTCTCTCCAACAACTTGTCCCATTCTTCATTAGAACTTCTTGATTTTCCTGTGTATTCACCAGGTTCAGGAGAAATACTCTGCCCACTACCCTGCTTGTTAATGCCACTACGCTCAGATGAAAACCTATCCTCTTCACTGTCAATGCTGGTGGACCATTTTTTCCTCTTTCCCAGTCCGTCATCCTCAGACTTCAAATCTCTGGGGATATTGTACTCCTCTGCCCACCGTGATGTGGATATATACCGAGAAGAAGGGTGGTAAGAGTCTTCCTCATCTTCAAGTTGCTTGGGGCTGTCGGGCAACTGCCCAGGCTCTCTTTCCTCCTCTGACAATGATGACAACCAAGGATCTTGCATTGGGATATAACTGACACTAGTAACACCCACTTTCTCATTTCTATAATTGCCTGGAACACTGGAATTGGGTGAGGGCGGAGAAACTGAATCATCAAACCCGCCGTAGAGGAATGAAGGTGTAAGTCCTTTTCATTCAAATAATCTGCCTGCTGACTTGCTGGGAGAATTATTTTTTAAAAGGGCAACAACAGCTCTTGATCCAGAACCCCGAGAGGTGGCTCTGTTTCGGGAGAAGTTGTAATTTTGGCATTTGGATACGTTAATTCTCCAGGGCGATTAGAATTCACTAAAAGTGAGGGGGGTAACGGAGGGGGCGGACTACTCATATTTACGGACTTGCGCACTTCACCTTGCACAGACTGACTGGACCGAAACCCTAACCCCGGGTCACATCCCGGTCCATGATCAGTAACCCAAGTGCCACCACCGCCGTCCTCAGAATTTCAAAAACACTCCCGCTAGAAAGCTCCTCGGGCTCCCTGTCCACGTCCTTGTTGTGGCTCGCCTGACCGTGGCTATAATTGTTATCACCGTGAACATGAGGCGACGAGGAAGAATAACCGGAAGCATAAACCCCATTCCGATCCCTGTGCTCCTTTTCCCTGTGCCGAGCCCTAGATGGCCTGTAGTCTCTTGAGCTGTCCCTAACCCGATCATTTTCCTTGTCCCTATCACGGTGGCGGTCCCCGTCTTGATTCCTGCCTCGTTCATTTTCCTCCATTTCTTTCGCAAAAAGTGAGTCCCTGTCACTATCCCTGTCCCTGAATTCATCGTCTCTGCAGCCTCCATGCCTGCCGATCGCCATGCCAAGCGCTGAAAACCAATTCCGCCTCTTAAAAATCCTGGCCTCAAAAATTCCCATAGAAGACCCTAGAAAAACTCAGCTTCAGAAAATCTGGGGCAAAACTGCCAAATAAAACCCTACAAAAAAACTGCTCCTGCTTTGAAAATGATTTTATTTTTTGAATCCCCGACGGCCTTATTATCCTTGAAAAGTTGTTAAAATAAACTGCCCTTAAATTTTTATTAGCAGGTAGCAATCTCATCTAGGGTTTTATTTTCATATGCTTCCAATGAAATAAATCATAATAGAGGGAAAATGTGCAGAGCAGAAGAATGTAGTGTTACGATTGGTGCTTACCGAGGTGTGCCCATGGGGCGCTCTGGTTCGGCAACTGAAATACTTGAGCAAAGACTGGTAACTTGCGCGACGAACGAGAATGTACAACACACCCTACCGCAACTCCTCAATTAGAAAAAGAAGCGGATATAAATATATGGAGGAAACTTCGCTGGTCCTCGATGAAATCCTGCATCTTCTAAAATGCTGACCGCTGATTATAAATTTTATGGCGGCCACTTTAAAATTGGTTGCAGAAGATCAACGGCGGCAATCATTTGAATCTGGCCAGGTCTGTAGAGGGAGGGCAATCGTTGATTTGAAAAGTTAGTAAAAACTAGTGAGCGTAGGTAACCGATCAACGCTCACAGTGTGGAGAGTCGTCTCCGGATGAAGCAAGCCGTCGATAGTACAAAATGGTTTGATGCAAGTAGGATCGCCAGTAAATTAATTTCTATTTTAAATTTTATAAATTAGTTATCATTATATGTTATTTTAGTTTGGATTTATTTTTATTCATATCTATTTTATTTGGTATTATATTGTATGGTAAAGTTTTATTTATGAATTAGGTTATCTAGTACTATTCAATTAATAGATCAAGATGCATCATGTGTCCTACTTAATCATATTGAAATTTCAAACTTACATTCTAAAGTATAATCTTTTTGGAAACTAGTTATTATTCCGTTAGATTATTTATCTAGTGCTGTTCAATTAATAGATCAAGATGCATCATGTGTCCTACTTAATCATATTGAAATTTCAAACTTGCATTCTAAAGTATAATCTTTTTGGAAACTAGTTATTATTCTGTTAGATTATTTGTTAAAAACATCAAATTGAACACTATGGAAATGAATTTATAGACATCTCCCAAATCATTATAATCATTAAAAATTATCAAAATGTAAGCAAAATTACTAAAAAAACATGTTTTATTATGAATTGTTTAAGTATGCATCTAGACACCTTATTCAACTAGACATTAGGCTTGCATCTTTATTGCATGCTTAACATGATTGGATGCTTGCATTTTCTTACAAGGGCTTGACTACCACCAAGATACATCAATGATTCATTTTCTCACCTTAACACAAGACCCACTATGCTTTCTAACAAAATACCCTTTAGAAATATGTCCAAGGCAAATGCACCTTGTAGATTTGGTTATATTAGAAGAAAATTAGGCTAATCAAACAAGCTAATCTATGTGTCTTAGTCCAACTTGTTGGGAAAAGAGGTCTCAACCTTTCAATCCTAATATTTATATTTGATAGTTTGTTTGTATTTATTATTTCCTCTTTTGTTCTTACTTGGGAAGTTGGCATCCCATTTTTAGGTAGCACTATTGTTCATCTTTAGAGATTTTGTACTCACATGAGGAAGTAGGCACCCTACAATGAGGTGACACTCTTAGTCATGTATCTACATCTTGGAAGGTGTGTAAGTCATCTTAACAAGAGTTACTCAATTGATAGATTCTTATGATGCATAAGATCGTGTAAGAAAGAGGTTACATTAGAATCTTGATTAGCATTATGACAAGTTTGGACACTTGTCATGAAGCATATTTGAGTGGGTTTAATGAAGACAAATTGGGCTATCCAATTTTGGGTGGTAAAATATTCTTGTTTATGACATATGACAACATATAAAAAATATGCTAAAAATAGTTAGAAAGACCAAAGTCAAGAACAACATTGGAACTTGTGTCTTGACCAGTTAGGTGACATACCTCTTTTGACCATGAATGGTTTCTGATTTTCTCATCTCTTATATATCAGTGCTTGGGATAGAGTAGAGTATGAGTTTTATGTGTCTATTTATTTGGAATTATTATGTTGTCAGAATTACTGTAGAATTGTATGTTAGTGATACTCATATAAGAGGCATAACCTACCAATTATATTGTAACCTTGGTTGTTGTTAATTAATACAAGTGGTTCTACTTTTGGAGTGGGGTTTTCTCCCAAAAGGGTTTTCCTCATGTAAACCCTCATGTTATATATTATTTTTTATTTTTTATGTGTTTCATTTCATTGTAATTGCAAAGATCATAATTTTGCACAATAGTCCCCTATAAAATTAGTTGAGGAAGTGTTTCCAAATACCTTACTTCCTTTCACAACCTAAGCTAAGATGCATGACATGACTTTGTTTATAGCAATACCATTTTCTATACAATTTTGTCACATTACTTTGATCATATTTGTTTGTATTCCATAATCTTGATTTTAATTTTCCATTGCAACACATCGGCCAATCAAATGCATAGTCATAATCGTCAACTCATTATGAATAAAAATACATCTTATTCATCTCCAATTACTCAAATATTTAATCTTTATCTAAATCTAATATATCTTAATTTAAAAGAACACAATATTAATATGCAATTGTGTGCTGAGTAGTAATAGACCACAACAATTTGAATAACAAATTGAACACTTCAAAAGATTTTACAGTACCTATTTGAATTCTTATATATATTCATACATTGTGTGTGTGTGTCTCTTCTTCTTACATTTTGTTTGAGATCAACTGTTCCTTTGCAGTTATAGTATCTTGCAAACCGAGGATCTCTTCACGAAGCTTTGAACATCTCTGGTCTCTTCTTCCATCCATTTAGGTTGTGAGGAAAACAATAAGTCAATAGATTCCCAACATTCTTATTCTCATTTCATGTTATTAAAGCTCTCTAAAGTAGACAAATGGGGTCGTAAAGTTAAATGTTTCATTAGAGAATATTGAAAAAGTTGAATGTGAACATGAAAGAGGATTGAAGAAAAATAACATCTTCTAACAGTCAAAAGACCCAATTAATAAAGCACTTTCAAAAAGATGAATGATTGAATGGAAGTTGAGAAAAAAAAACGTTTCAAAATTTCTCAATCACAACCAACTTTCATGAGTATATTTTAAGGCTGATTGATATGTGTAGCATCTTCTGGTTAAAGGGAAAAAGTACTCACCAAGAAGCCAACTAACAAATTATAACTACAATTGTGCAGGAAAGAAAAAGGTTTCCTTAAGACATGTTTTGCTGATGGGTCTGCTGTAAGAAACAGTTTTTATATATAATCGTACATGCTTATTTCAATTTTAAAATAGAAAAAAATAAAAATTCCCCATCCTTGGTGTGGTTGCATTAAATTATTCGTACATTATTAGATTGTCGTTTTATATTTATTGTAGTGAGGAATGAGATCATCTTTTATTGTGGAAACAATGAAATGTCAGAATTCAATGCACACCAATTTAGAAAGCTATATTTTATTTCTCATAACAATAGTTTTTTCAAAAAGATTGGGCTTTCAAATTATAGCATGTAGAAAATAAAAAGGTTTGTATTTTTTTAAGTTTAAAATAACTAGTTTATAAGTTTTTTTTGGTGGATTTAAAATTGTTTTGAATTAGAAAATATTATTTAGTAATTGAAATTGTTTTATTTTATTGTGTTTGTGTGTCATTCTTTTAATATATATAAATTTCAGTAGTTAGTATTATTTCATTTTATGAATTATACATATATTAGTATATATTTTTTTATAATTATTACCATGTCTATATAGATAATTAAAATTATCTTATTTTATGAGATAATTGATATGCATTTTATATTTTATGGCGAATCAATTGTAATTTATAACAAGATACACAATTGCATCACATTTGCCAATTGTGAGGTGTGCTTGTTGTTTTAAACATTTAGTTAAATTATATTATTACATGTATATTTTTTTAAATCTCTACCTTAATATTTAATGCAAATGGGTAGATTTTATTGAAATATTAATTGTAAATAATAAATTTTACTGTGATATTTAATACACACTGATAAACAAATATAAAATATGCATTGAGTGTACTCACATTTATTTAATAGGCTTTGAAAATATTACCAATTAGTAAATGATATAGGAAAAATACTACCTCTAAGTCACTTAAACATAGACTATATAAAGATAAAGGATATTTTAATAGAAAGAAAGATAAAGGATATTTTGACAATTTTAAAAATAGACACTTAAATATAGACTATATAGAATTGTTGGTCAAGTTTTTAATTCTAGATGTTCATTGGTTGGATTGTCACTATAAGTTTAAAAAATTGCATACAATGGATGCATATGTTAATATAATATTATCTTGCTTTATAATTTTTCTCATGAATAGAATCAAATATCACCTCTTTTAATACACAAAATTTATAATTCCACAATTTATTAATCAATCAAGCAAGTTCCATTTTAAATTTAGGCAAAGACCTCATATTAGAAGGTGAGCCTTGTTTAACATCTTGTTTTGAATGACATATAGAAAATAATAAGAAACAACATGGAGATTATTAAGCAAAATTTACAATAGGAAGGATGAAGTCATGATAGAGGTGGTCAAAATCACTAATGATTATATTTAGTTATGGCGTAGAAAAGATCTTAATTTCATTGTCAAAGTAGAAAAGGTACAAGAATAATTTGATTCCATCACTATCATCAATTAAAAACTAATTTATCTAACTTCTTATTTCAATTTAACATTTATTTACTCTCATTAATAACTCAATTTATTTATACTAATCTATATTTCAATTTGTACATAATCTTTATTTTTATAAATGAATATAAATTTAGAAGAAACTACATTGTATTTCTCTTATTTTAATAATTAAATTCATTAAATGACTTTTATTTTATTTTCTAATTTTTCATATTAAATAATTCTAATTTTCTAGTTTTTATATCAAATCCGAATGTCCTCTTGAATTGATTGCCTACCATGATAATGGACTAAGCTGATACAGCTATTATTGAAGATTGAATATTGAGAAATTATTTGCTCATAATGCTCATATTACCAGTATAAATAAACTGGATATTACTCATGCTTCGGATGCTCTTGCATGTCAATAATACAACATACAGAATCTTGACGTACGATCGTGGAATAATTTAGCATGACAGCTCAACAGGAACAGACTTTCAACTAAAAAAGAAATAAGAATTCTACTGCAATCCGCCGAAGTGGGGTCACATGTTGTGAATAGCCGTGCAAATCGAGCTCAAAATGTTCGACGTGTAAGTATTTTAAATTTACATGGCCACAGCAATGTTCCACAGACATTCTCAGAGGCGCGGGGCCCTAGAATAAAGTGGTAAAAACTAACGGTCCCGAAAGAGGACTTCGCCTGTGCCCAGATTCGAACAGGGGACCCCTCGCTCGCAAGTCGCGACGAAAACATGCACAGGCTGCGTGGGACCGGGTTTATGCACTTCATAAAAGATAAAAAGACAAATGCGTAATGAATGAAGAATTTGGTAAACTTACTTGGTGCGTCTCAGCAGCATTTTCAGTGGGGCAGCGGCGCCTCTGAGTCTAAGCAAGAATCTGAGAATGTGGTTTGCCTCGTTTTTAGCAACCAGAGCGTCCACCGTAATAGTATTATCAGTGTGGGTAATTGTTCTGGTCTCGGCGTCTGCTTCTTATGGCGGAGAAGAAGACAGATGGAAAACAGCATCCGCAACTTTCTACGGAGACTCTGACGCCCTCGGCACCATGGGTAAAAAACATGAACGCCTTTGTTTTTTTCATTTTTTGTGCTCTGTTTGTTTTGTTTATGCATTTAGGGTTCAACTCGCTTTAATGCTACGTTTAGGCTGGTAGACAAAACGTCTGGAAAGGAAAATAAATTTTCGGTTGGGATATTATCTATGGGTTGACATTATTTAAACCCAGATCATAGCCAATATCTAAACAGACGAGACAAAACAAAGCTTCTATTGGTCTATGTTATGTTCTTGCTAATTCTACTCTGCATTTTATAATAGTCTTTTTTTCTTTTGGTTTTGAGAAAGAAATATTGTTGAGAAACTATCTTGTTTGTGGAGTTTAGCATTGCAATAGGTTCGGATTTGCATTTGACAAGCATTTCGTCTTGCAATCCAGTTGAATGTACTCCAACCACTGAGCTAATCAACCAACAAGAGTGACTTCTCCATCTCATTATCATTCGTGGGTTTCAAATCAGAGTAGCAAGGCTATTTGGATCGAAAGACTAAATGCTCTAGTGTTTGAGCTCCGTTGGCTTAGGTCGTTCAGACCTTCAACCTCCCAGACTTTTTGTCCTTACTAGTCAAGGTACTTGAAGTCAATAAATGGTTTTTGAACCCTCTAACTTCCTCTCCTTATCAGTTGATTCCTGGACCTAAAGATAAAGTTTCCAAATGGGGAGTATTAAAAATCCGATTTCCTCTTTTTATCACTTGACGCCTTGGACCTAATGAGCCGAGCTTAACTGGCACATAATTTCCAGGGGTATAAAAAAATATTATTATAATTCAAACCTAAGACTTTCTGCTTGGAAGGTTACAGCTTACCAATTCCCTTATCACCTCATGCATACGCAAAAATAATGTGCATAAATAACCTTACAACCATTTTCCTCCTGACTTTATCTTTTGATCCTTAAAACTTCCTTTCCTTATCAAATGATATCCTGTACCTAAAGATCAAGTGAATTGATGACCTTCCAACTATTTTCCTCTGGACTTTTATCTTTTGATCTTACAGATTTCCTCTCCTTATCAATTGATGTCCTATACCTAAAGATCAAGTGCATAAATGACCTGCCTCAACCTCCTCGACATTATCTATTTGTCAGTCAAGCTGTCAAGTTCATAAACAATTTTCGGATCCCAGATTTTTGTAAACAGAAATACCTTCCCTCCCTATCAGATCAATGTTTTTTGGCTGAATGTGTGTAGTTGTATCACTTTTTCCAATAATGGGCAACTTAGGCCCTCATCCGATTATAGAACAAGCTCTAGAGCCGGTTGAGTACCTAAGAGTCAATATTGTGTGTAAATGTCCTTTGCAACCCACATGCTTGTAAATAGAGATACCTCCTCTCCATACCAAGTGAGGAGGACTTATACCCTTTTCACTCTGTAGATCAAGCTCTAGAACTGTTTCATATTATTTTCTATAGATTAGTTTGGACTTGAATCTAGGACTTCCCACTTGCATGTCAAGATACCCTATCAACCCTCTTTAGGAACCCTGTCAACCCTCTTTAGGAACACGCCTCGAATCTAGGACTTCCCACTTGCATGTCAAGATACCCTATCAACCCTCTTTAGGAACCCTGTCAACCCTCTTTAGGAACAGGCCTCTGGATATGATCTTTATTGAAGTTTGGGTGTGGCTCATTTTCTCCAACACTTCTTGTAAGCCATATTTTTGTACTTGGAGCTTCTGGTTTGACTTTAATATCATTTTATTTTTCATGAACCAACTAAGATTTAAACTGATGACTACTTATTTACATGGTGGGGTGCTCTACAATTGATTACCTGCTCTCTTTATGACCAAGCTTTTTGGTGGGCTCCTTATTGCGATTTTGGCCATGACTCATTTTGTTGAATAGTTCAGTGCTAAAAGATCATTTTTTTGCTAGATATCTTCAATTTGTTAGAAAATGAGCAACACCTGAACTGAAGACCCCAGCAACAAATGGGTGGTCCGAGGTTCTTCCCTAGCTGGTCCATGAATTTTTTTTAACATGGTATCAAACCCAGGTCAGCAGAGCCAGGCCAGGCTAGGAGCCCTGAGCAGCTGCAGTGTGACCTAAGAAGGGATGCTAGAAAATAAGTCACATTTGAACTGAAGATTGACCAATAGCTCAGTGATAGAACACCCCAGCAGCAAATAGATGATCTTAAATTCAACTACTAACTGATCTGTGAAACAGTTTAACACAATTTCATGAGCTTTTTTGCAAGTAGCCTTACATCTTAATTTCCACAGAAAGTTCTACAAATCTACAGATATCAATGGTACGTGTACCATTAGAATTTGCAATTGCTTCATTTGGTATTTTTCCTTGATTGATTTTCCTTTGTATTTTTTTGCAGCAGGTGCCTGTGGATATGGAGACTTATACAGGCAAGGCTATGGAATCAATACGGCAGCTCTTAGTAGTGATCTATTTTTAGGCGGGCAGTCCTGTGGTGCCTGTTTTGAACTGAAATGTGTAGACGATATAGTTTATTGCCACCATGGAACATCAATTACAGTTACGGCGACTAACTTCTGTCCACCCAACTATGGCCTCACAGGAGATGCAGGGGGGTGGTGCAACCCACCGCTAAAGCACTTCATATTGCCTGTTTCTGCCTTTGAGAAGATAGCTGTGTGGAAGATAGGGAACATGCATGTCCAATACAGAAGGTAATGGTGGGAAAAGTATAAAGTGTTCTGGGGTCTTATTTCTGGAACCGTGTTATTTTGGCAGCTGTATCATTTTCAGTATTGTGTTTTTTTGAGGAATAATCTACACTTCAGACTTGGGGGTTCTATAACAGAGCCCTCTGTTCTAGGGCATCCAACTCAATGCATACATTTGACCAAAAACATGTACTTACCGAGGTAGCTCAATTGAAAGGTCACCTCAGAAAGAGAAATTTACTAAATTATAGAAAGAAGAAAAAACAAAGTAACTGTAATGATCATCATTTGTGATATTATCTAACCATAAACTGGTTGGAGTTTACTATTGCTATCCCAATTTCAAACTTTGATTCTCCAAGGCCAAACTTGAGTGCCGGGAATCCCCAGATTGACAGCATCCTAGCAGTTGGACCCTCCCTGGCCAAGTGGTTCACCTAACAAGGAAAACAAGTTATCCTTAGTTATAAAGGTGGGATTTTAGTTTCACAGCATACTTAAGTGTATGATGTCTCTTGTGGGAACAATTTGTTTTGTATCTATAACGTTTGAACCTTATGATCAAGCTTAAAGTATAAATTTTATCAACCTACTAAATTAGGATTATCTTTTAAGAAAATCTATCACCAAAAAATGGTTCTTGTAATTTGGAGCAACCAATCAGATTTTCTGATAGGTTAATAAAAATTAAAACCTATTAACACTTACTAATTGTATCCCATTCCCACTTAGTGGTACCATGGAGAGGGGTAACAATAACACAATATTGTCAGTGACTTGTAATTTGCCCTACTAACTGCAAACTATTCTTGCCTCTGTATTTTACTAATTTTTTTTGGATGAATTTGCATGCATCTAAACTTCTCTTGCAAATTCATATCACAATCCCACCAAATAAGACTTACCAACTGGAAAAAGGATTGAAAAATAGAGAGCAGATGTCATTTCAAACTTTCAGCCCCTTTGCATAAATGCTTGTCATTCCCTCAAATATTGAGCCAGAGCTCAAGTTACATGTATTAAATGTATTAACTTCCAATCCCGTTTGCATGAATGCTTGCCTATAGAAAAAAAACACGCTCGCAGAATTCACATTCTCTTGTTTTATCAAATTTAATATTCCATGGCCACCCAAGAAAAACAAGACGAATTCTCCAAGGTGAGATTGCATGCTTAATCTCACTTGCTTATATTTCATTACCTCAGCTTTCCTTATCCAGATTTCAATACTCCATTGGACTGCCTTATAATATGAAGATTTGTATGCCACAGTTTCTTACTACTTCAGTTCATGATTATGGCACTGCCTGTTCACTTTAGACAGCTTTTGATTGAGTTCCCAACTCTGAAGGCTGAATAGTCCTCAGTGCGACTGTGTCCTTACTCTGTCTCCATATGTCAATACACAAACTCTGTTACCAAGATTCCAATGCTCCACGGGACTGCCTTACCATGTGAAGATTTGTGTCCGCGTCACTTTCTTATTGATGTATTTTACCATTATTCCAGTCCTTTAACTTTAGGCAGGTTTTGTGTGGGGTACCTGACCTAGTTTTTTGGTTTGTGCAGAGTAAGCTGTGTGAAGGAAGGAGGAATGAGGTTCACTATAAATGGGCAGGACCATTTTTATATGGTTCTGATAAGTAATGTTGCAGGAGATGGGGCTGTAATGGGTGTTAAGATTAAGGGTTCGAAGACGGGGTGGTTGCCCATGGGCAGGAACTGGGGACAGAATTGGCACTTGAATACTGATTTTAAGGGGCAGCCTTTGTCCTTTGAGGTAACTACCAGCGATGGGAAGACTGTTACTTCTTACAACGTTGCCCCTGCTAATTGGGAGTTTGGCCAGACGTTCAAGGGGAAACAATTTTGATGGAATACAAAACAATGTCGGGGTTTCTCGCACACTGGAATCGACCCGGGACCTCGCTAGCATGGCCACCATAATAGTTCAGAATGCAGAAAATTGACAGGGTACTGGTCTTTATTGGGGCTAGTTTTGTATGTTATTTCAGAGTGTCATTTATCTTTTAACAAAAGAATCCTGTTTATGTAAATATTTTGTGAAGGCAAAATACAGAGGGTCTTGAGCTAAGATTTTATATTGTAGTTAGACATTTGAAGATGGACGGGGTGTTATTTTTCAAAAAGAACTCTGAAAACAAGAGGTTCAAGGTTATTTTTAGGTCACTAGCATATGAATTTGGCGTGGAAGACTGACTCCTTACAACCCCATAAGGAGTTTTCTTTCCATATGCTTTATATATTATTCAAATTTTTGTACCTCTAGACCAAGGTAAGGAATAAGCTAAACCTTGGCTGATTGTAAGTGTTGCGTTAGATTTTGGTTTAGGTTATTCACTATTAAAGTGTGAAAATTTGGTAAGTAGGAAATGCTTGAAAATTGTAAGTGTACTTGGCTGATGGAAAGGGCAATTATTTCTTAATTATGTTTAAGATGGAAATCAGCACTGTTAGGGCTGTATTGTTCAGAAAATATAGTTTTGGAATCTTTTTGTCGATGCATCCTTTTGTATATTTGGAAGCTTCAATGTAAAACTGTTTTCTATAATGCATTCCAGCCTAAGGAAGTTATTATGCATGACTTATTCTCTAACATTATTTTGCAGCAGTCAATACTTGTTAGAGCATTGAAAGATAAACTTGGCTTCAACTCAAAACTCAAGATCCAAATAGCTCATGTGCAATCTCAATTGACAAAGATTACTAAGAAACATCAAAAGTCTTTTCTTGCTTCTATGAAATTGTTACAGAGAAGCAAGTTTTATGTACTCTTGGAGAAAATTGATCATTATGTAATTTGCAAGCTACAACTGTTTTGTCTCTTGCAGCTGTTTAGTGTTGATTTTTGTTGATGTTGGTTCCTTTGTGGCTCCTTTCATGATTCTTATTTTGAAAGTGCCTTTTGTAAATTATTTTTAATTATTAATATATGCTTTTTTCCAATATATATATATTTTTAAATTATTTATTAATATTTTATCATAAATGTGTCAAAGTGTTACAA
>VDFB02279731.1:80891-106416 GCA_007258455.2 Sequoia sempervirens | reverse complement strand
GGGAGAGAGATAAAGGGTAGGGGGTACAAGCGTTTAGGGTTTAAGGGTTAAGGGTAGAGGGGAGAGAGGGAGCTCAAGGGTACATTGATTTATGTTTTAAATATGTGTGCAATAATTTTATAATTAGATAATACTTAATTTTAAAATTTACATAATTGCCCATGGAACAATTTGATGGAACAAATATAAGTTGTATATATAATTGTATATAAGATTCTTGAACTTAAGAATTCTATGAAACAAATATAAGTTGTATATAATTGGAAAAATTTGATGGAACAAATATAAGTTGTAAATAATTGTATATAAGATTCTTGAACTTAAGAATTCCATGAAACAAATATAAGTTGTATATAATTAAATGTGAGAGATGATGTTATCAAAGATTCTTGATCTTAAGAATTCTATGGAACAAATATGTACATATAATTGTAATTTACACAAAATGATTTACAACCATGTGCCAAGTTACTATACTACTCTGAACATGTATAGCTGCTGCTGGGTGAACTTGAAAATCATGGATATAATCTAAGTCAAAAGATTCCGGGTTCACCCCACTCTCAAGAACATGTAGAATTTTTGATGATCTCTACTATCTAGTTCCATTTCTTCACCATGTGCATGGAACTGAAGATGTTACTTTAGCAATTATCAAGTGACTATATTGATATACCTTGTTATTGGGTTGATAGTCAACAAAATGAATCTTGTGTTGAAAAACTTTGACTTGTTTTAGATATGTCCCTTGCACTACAACAGAACCTGCATGGTAAACATGAACCTTCTTAGTAAGACATATGAACATGTACACCATTTTTGTGCTCAAGGTTTGTACAATATATATTTAATGTTTATAATAGTCATGCATGCACATGTGAACACAATGTATATATAATTTTAAATTCAAACTCAACTGTGGGAAATGAAATTCCATCACTTGTTTCAGGTTGTATTAGCTTATTCCTCTCTTTTGTGCAACACAATAAATAATAGCTAACACCTTTGATGTTTCTAGGCTCTGCTATGACTGCAAAAACATCTCCTGTACACTAAATTTACACACAAAATTTCTAAAAAAATTAGAAATGTCTCTAGACTTTAAAGATCATTAACTAGATATATATAATATATAAAAATTATTGAAAACTTAAATATGTACATTTTCTAACCAATCCTGATATATGGTCATAATCAATTGAAATCAAAGGAATGTCCTCAAATATTTCTTCCTCATTTTCACCATATGTTTCTGAAACAACTAGTGGCACTGTATCCCATTTACCAACATATCCAAGTTCTTGGTTGTTGCATTCATGATTAGAGTTTCCTGCAATGCACTCAGTGCAAAAACAAGAGTAATCCCTTGTGTGTAATGTCCATCCATGGTGACTATTTGAACTCCCAACACAATGCAAAGATCTTGTTTTTTCTACCCTCTTGCATCCATGCATTGATCTTTTGTCCACACCTAGATACATGTACAACAAAAAACTTATGTGAACAAACATGTATATATATATATATATATAATTTTTTTAAAATTTAAATAAATTCAAATTTTTGAAAATGTAATTTATACATACCCAATATCTCCCAAAACAGTCTATGTGGAATGTATTAGTTTGTTCTCGAAGATGTGTCGACCACATTTGATGCAAAGTGTTTCTTGCACCATTCAACAACATCATGTGCATTGTCTATACGATCTTCTGGATAACTCATTTGATGTTTTCTTAAAGCTCATTTCATGCAAGCTCCTGCTCCATCATGCTCACCCTTTCCATGCCCACTCTCAAAATAACTCCAAACATGTGGTATTTTGTAGATTTTATGATATCTAAAAAGTGCATAGAATGGCCGTGAAGATTTGAATTGCGCTTCACACACTCCATCCTGGACTACAAGCCAAAATGCTTTTCAAATTTTACACCCCTCGCCTTCAAATTCTCAAAAAATATTGTAAAGCAATGTTGGGAAAAAAGTGTGTCATGCTCTTTATCATCACTAATATAAAAGTGATATTCTCTTTTAATGACTCATTCTTCATCTATACTCTCAACACCATCCAATTCTGATTGTGCATGTCGATAACACACATGAACCATAATAGTGATCTGCTTTGAAAAGTAATACTGATTGAATCTCCTTTTGATGTACAAAGGAGTAATTTTCTACAAAGTCAACTATTGATAGAATTGTTCCATGTGGGAAAGTATCTCTCAATGTTTGGAATTATCGGGTTTGCCACTTAGCAAAAAAGGAATGGTCAGATGTATGGTTGTATCAATTTTCAAAAAATCTTCTATAAATTCTCTCCAATAGAATCTCCTCTTCTACATAGTTCAACCTTGTGGATTCTTTTCCAAAATTTGTTTGCAACTTTACATACTTGTACCTATGTGAGTAAAATATGTGAATAAACTTAATAAGCCACACAATGAATGAAACATTACATTCAATAATTCAAATAACAATCTAATCAAATTGAAACAAATAAACTCTCTAAAAATAGTACTTACCTCTTGCAATTTACTGTCTTTGTTAGGTCATTATCCTCATTTCTTGAAGGAAATTTAGCCAAATTTTCACATGTCTCACAAATTCCTTTTATGCAATTTATTTGAGGTCCATTTTCATGATCACATAAAATAGCCTTTATGAACAAACTTCCTATTTAGGAGGTGCATTTTGAAACCCACAACTTTCTTCTCTCATCTTTCGAAACACCTGATAGTAGAGATCAAATTCAATATGATAACGACAACAACAAGTTTCAAAAAACTTGTTTATCTGAACATAATATGGCTTTAATCTTTGAAATATTGTTTGCCCAATCTTTATATGAGGATATGTATTACAAAAGTTCATATACATCTCAAATTGTGTTATGTCTAGCCAATGTTTGATATGATTTTCATAAATACTAGGCCCAATCCTGTGTCTCATAACATCTCTAGTATTTGATGATGGACGAGTCTGATCATGCCAAAAACTTGAGATCAAGTTCCTAACAACATCTTCAATCCTGTTAGAATGGGGAGCTCTACACATAATTGCCCAATTTCCTTTGAACTCTCATCCAAAAACTTTCTTTTTTTCTCATATTTTATTAATGTGGTTCTACTATAACCAATTTCAGTTGAAAGTGCAAACAATTTTCTTTTTCTTGCTATATCTTGATGTACAATAGATGTCAACATCACCCTTCTTGTAGTGGCTTTATCCACTGATCGAGATCCTTTCCCAATGGAATCTAAACCATTTTTAACATTTTGAGCAATATCCTTTTGTAATCCCATGTGTTTCTTCTTATTTGATGCCGAATGTACACCCAACAATTGTAATGACTCTTTCAACTCATTACGAAGAAGTAAACGTGATAACAATTGGGTTTTTTCAAGTGTATCAAGATGATTGAAATGATGATTGATTATTCCATTTACAGATTTAGTCATTGACCTCTTTCTCTTATTATAAGGCTGGTTGGCATAACATTTCAAGCTTCTCCATATCCATTTCAAGTAAATGATCTAAATTTCTATAAGAAATTTGTTTCATCACCTTTTCAACTAGTTTTATATGCTTATGCATAGCAGTAGAAGGAAGTGATCATGACCCCTCTCCAACATGCATTGTTTGAACTTGGGCCTCCTCCCTATCTTCAAGGTCCATGTGTTCTTCAACGGATTCATTTGATCCAATATCTAGATTTGGCTCGACTTCAACATGAGAACTTCCTGCTTGTTGAGCCCTTTCTACATGTCACATTTTGCAAAGAAAAGTAAGAGATGATTCTATATAAGTGAAGTTTATGTATGCAAGCAAACAAAGTGATAAGACATGATGCTATAAGTGACAAAAGTTTTGAACAACTAGTTTTATATGCTCATCCATACCAGTAGAAGGAAGTGATCCCGACCCCTCTCCAACAAGCATTGTTTGAACTTGGGTCTCCTCCCTAACTTCAAGGTCCATGTGTTCTTCACCGGATTTGTTTGATCCAATATCTAGATTTGGCTTGACTTCCGCTTGAGAATTTCCTGCTTGTTTGAATTTACATGCAAGCAAAGAAAGTGAGAGACTATGAGTTATTTACTTGTGGAGTTGAAACAAATAAAATCAAATATTCTTAAACTTAAGAATTCCATGGAACAAAAAACAATTGGAAATAGATGATAAGCAATTTAGGTAATGTCTATGCAAGATGACTATTTTTTAGTATTAAAGTTTCCAAGTTAAATCTAACATGGTTTTCATAAAAGGCATGCATATTTATAAGCAAAACAAATTGAGGTGTTAATAAAAGTCCTAAACACACACTTGAGAGAGAGAGAGAGAGAAGAAACAAGCATGTGTACCTTGTTTCTTTCTATGATAATTTTCCAAGTTTTGTTCACGCCTCTTTTGTTCTTCTTCTTTTGACAATTTTCATTGAGCCGCATTTTTTCTTTTTCTTTGTTGTCCCATTTTCTTCTTCAAGTTAAAGATGTCTCCAAAATCCGCGAGCTCCAACTGATATAAATGCGAATTAATCTTGCAATTTGATATGGAATAATGAAAAATAAGCTTGTATCTATATGCATATGGGGAAAAAATTATTCTAGTGTATGGAATAACTACATCCTAGATCATTAAATGAATCAAGTGGTAATCAAACAAGTTATTTCATTGTGGAGTTTGTTGTTTTTTAATGTATAGATATGCAACATATATCTTAGAGAAATTTTAGAATTTTGTTACCTGTCAAAAATACAATAGAGGTATAATTTGAATTGAATTTTCTTAATGTTTCAAAGAATAATTTTTTTGTATAATTTAATAATGGTGTAGATTAAGAGATTATTTATGAAATAGTTTAACATAAAAAATTTATAACTTAGAGGGAAAGTGTTTGAAGGATGGTATATAATTATAAAACGAATATTCCTACCTCTTCTTTATAATTATATTTTATAACTCGTTTATAAAATATCATTAGTCTACTTGAGCTTGAGAGTCATTTATTTTATAATTTTTGACTTCTTACTATAAAATTCAATGGGTGTGTGTGCAAATTATTTATTGTGGTCAACACATGAATGAACTTAATTATAAAGTGGCATGTTCATTTCCTAAAATTCTACTAGAGATCAAATATAAGGAAATGTAAGTTCTAAGAGGTCATCAAATAAGCAATTGTATGTATATTGAATATAAGCAAATGTATACATATATCATATAAACATGTAAACATAAGCAAACACATACATACATGTAAATAGATTCAATGTATAAATATGTAACATGTTATAAGCAAAGAGCCAAATGTACGTATATAAGAAAATAGCCAAATGTCTATATATAAGCAAAGATCATCAAATGTCAAATACTAAAAATCATCATATAAGAAAATAGCCAAATGTATGTATATAAGCAAAAAGCCAAATGTATGTATATAAGCAAAGGCCATCAAATGTCAAATACTAAAGATCATCATATAAGCAAATACATGTAGTAAAGATCATAGATCTAGTGTAGGCCCTAATATGAATGTCGACTCCTAGTCGAACGACCATCTGAATGAGAACGGTCTTACTCTGATGGATGTGCCGAGTCCTGCAAATAAAAAATGTGTAAAAAATGTGTTAAATACATATAATTTATATTAAATAAATTTTATGAAAGTTATTTTTAAGAATGTACTTGTATATTTTTAAATATCTATCTAAATCTATGTGCATACATATGCATGTACATATACATGTGTATATATAAAAATTTAAAACTCTATTTCCACTGGCAGTAGATTCATCCACAGAGTCATGTCGATGTAAATGATCTGGAGGAACAAGGCTAGGAGTGACATGAGGTATGTCCACCTACAATATATATACATATATCAATACATGAATATCTCTAAGTTAAAACTAAAATTTAAAAATAATTAAGAAGGAATTGAAACATGCACATGCACATCATCTGATATCATATGACCTAACTCCTCTGAAATGGATGCCTCCACCATATCAAATATATGGTCAAGTGACGAATCAACATCTGCATCCCTTTGATCTATCTCATGTCATGCCATAAATGATGAGTGAAGAGGACTATGAAGGTGAGATGCAATCGGTGATGACAAACCAAAACTAGTCAACATGTCAGTAAAACCCATAGTTTGTGCAGCTACCGAATGATCTGTGGGTGGATCCTGACGTGGTCTAGTGCTGGGCTGAGAGTGATGGGATCCTAGAACTGAACAACCTCTGCATCTCAAATGATCTCTAACATGATCTATACCGATCCCATTGTCTAATGCAATGTGGGCATATGCCTCCAACATGTCCTCAACCAAACAATGTAGAGTCCTGCATGCCATATCTCCTGTAAGTGCATCAAGCTGTGTAGGAGTAGGGATGCCGACTGTTGTAAAAGGATCCATGGTGGTCCACTATGCTGAAAATGGCATGGATCAGGAATGTTTGGACATCAAATACTGACCTACATGATCATCAGATATCCTAGTGGTGGCAGCCACAATGTCACCTACAGTGTCAATTGCTTCCTTTTGGGAAGCAACAACAACCTCATCTGCTATGGGGGTTAGAGCTGGGGTGAGAGCAGGATACCTCTCACCAACCAATACCCTAAACACTGGGGGTGGTCTATCTACTCGACGATAGGTGGGCCTACTAGTAATCCTGCCACGCCCCTGACCAACATATGGTGGAATGTCCAGGTAGTTGACTTTGAGGCCCAAATGGACCTCAACATACAGTTGCTGAACAAAATACAATGGAATATGGTCATTGTTTGGGTATAAACCATGTGCTGAGAGAAATCATGGGTAGATCAATGAGGCCATAACATCATCGACACATCTATTGACCTAGTATCCCCTAACCTTACGCACATTTTGATAAAATGGAAAACAAGTGGATCTTATCATTTCTTTGGTCACACTATCCTGTATTTGTTTAAGGGGAAGTCACCATGTACTTCTTCCTGCATATGAGAAAGAATAGTAGCTACTCTATCTCAGGAATATGCACTAGTCCTCTTAAGTTCATCTTTTAGTTTTTCTAGACTATGCAATATTAACATGCATGGTTTAGTATATATCCCTGGGTTTGCATGCTATGCTAATGAATCTCTCAATTTTTTAATCTCATTAGTGGTATTTCCAAATAAATTTTCTACAAGTGGAACATCTTCATTTTCCATGTTATATATGTATGTACACCTAAAGGAGCAATGAGACCTTAGTAAATAATATATCTAGATATAGAGAATATATTTATCTAAAACAGTTCTAATAATTCATCTACTCATCAATAATATTTTCATACCATTAACAAAAAAACATTCAACATCTATCTAGTTTTTAATAATCAAAATATTTAAATTACTAGATTTCACACAAAACATAATCTAAAATAGTTCTAAATTTTAAATTTACAAGTGTGCACTGTAGTACAAAATGTGCCATTAAAGACTTAAAAAATATTGATAAAGTTTGCATCTAAGATTTATTTCCTATAACTAGTAATAAAGGGAAAGAAACATTACTTAACATTGGTGGTCATGTAAAATCAATTTAGTCATTATTGAAGGTACAAATAAGAGAAGAAAATGAGAGAGATGATATAAGCTTGTAAATATGATTTCTAAATTATTGAAGCAATATTTTGATAAGGAGGAAACCAGAAAATTAGAAATAAACTTCCTCATATCCATTATAAACAAAATCTGATAGGAGGAAAGGACACATGCACATAATATTTATCATGAAAGTTACTATACAATGTACAAGAACATGATACTAAGGAACAAAGGTTTCTTATAAGTACACAACAAACCTAGATGAAGATTTAACCCTAGTACAAAAAGAAAGAAATAACGAAAGAATAGGATAAAATGACTTGATTTTATCTTTGCACATATTTTTTCTATTACCCCAAATCTTATAGATAATATAAAATCCACCATGTGAAAATATGGTTATATTTACTCATTTAAAGATAATATTTAATAATTATTTTATTACTCTTATTTTTATAAATTTCTTGGATATTATAGTCAAATAAATCAACTCTTACATTTTTTAAAATTTAAAAGTTGCCTATACAAATTCCACAACTAGATATAATGGATTAGAGCTTTCTATAATGATTCATAATGATCAATTCTTGATGTTCCAAATCTTTGTGTGGGTATTTTACTTCATCCCGCCATCTTCTTTAGTTTTCATGATCTAGGTAGGTATTCCTAACGAACCTAGGAATTATCCCTTGTTGACCCATCTTATTTCAACCTTTATTTTGTTGATGATTATACTTGAAACTCTTATTTTTAAATTTTATGTAGTAATGAATACCTATAACACTTGGTGAAACTAACAAACCAACACTAAGATTGTTCCTCTTCCTTTATCTAATCCCAGTATTTCATGTTGACTTCTTGTATTCCTTTAATCTACACTAAAGAGTATAATAGTATAAAAGAACTTTAGTATATAATATTTCTCTTTGGGATATTATTTAAACTTCACCTTAATATCATGAGTTTCTTCATAATTCTATACAAAAGATCCATATTCCCTCTTCTACTAAGCCTATTGAAATAGTTGCCCAAATTGGGTGTATTATATACTGACATTATGGAGATTACATTTCTTCCATCTAAACTTCACTTCAATGTGGTTTAATAGAAGATTATTTATCTTCTAATCATTTTTGGTACTAAACCTATATGAGCATTAAGTATACATTGATTGAAAATGGTTTTTTAATCTTAATATTTGTAGTCATTAATTCCTAAAATGTATTTTTGTTTATACTTCTAATCTTACTCTTCCTAAATTTTCTATTAAAGGTTTTGTTATTATTCGATGAGATCCTTTGGGAACTATTATTTTCTTATCTAGAATCAAGCCCTATTTCGCTTCACTTGTTATTCCATGTTATGATAGGGAATAAATTTCTTATTATAAACTCCTTCGGAAAAACCTTTGATTCATGCAATAGGGATTGTTCCATCTAATTGGATGTACCAATATGTAAAGTTTTTTATATGGAAGTAAAACTTTCATGATTACATTAGATAATGATCTATTGTATTATTGTAAAATTAGTGATGAACTACTTTTATTTTTATATTCCCCTCTAGTTACCTTAAAAATAACTACATATATTTCTTTTATACAATTATTTAAGGGGGCATATACTCTCACAACCCTTGTAATTTTGACATTTTTCCTTTTATACATGTATAATGTTTATGTTGGATTATATATGATTTGTTGGCATACTTTGTATTATTGGTTGTATTATTCTAACATATATATATATATATATATATATATATATATATATATATATATATATATATATTGTAGATTTTTGTGTTTTTTGACATGCTTGTTTTGCATATCTTAGTTTGAAAGGGAATCAACTCCTTGATCATTTAACACACTGTATATCATTCTATGTATCCAAAATGTTTGATTATTTTCATGTTTTTCTTTTAGCATTTATTTTTTATACTTTAATTATGTTTTATCATATAGTGACATTAGCCCGTTAAAGTGAAAGAAAATATGATGTCAAGAATTGCATACACTACAATATTAATTTATATTTCATGCTCACGTTTTAGCATCTATATCCATAGCATAATTTTAGGGCCCATTTAACCCTCTTTCCTAACCTTCTCCTAGATCTAAGTGGCAATCTCATATTTTCTTACTTAATTATGTTAAATTTCATATTTTTATGTATTTTTCATCTTCTAACATTTTATTATTTATGTATTGTTTCAAACATTAAATACACAATTATATAAACATCTTCATGACTCTAAAAATATCCTAACAATTTTTTTTTTTAAATCATTCTTCTTACTTGAATAAAAAATTCTAACTAACTAAGACATTTTAAATTATTTTTAATTAAATTTATCTTTAATTAATTAAATATTTTATCAAAACTCAAATACAATTATCCTCTTATCATTTTTTTTTATTTAAACTACTTTTTAATACAAATTATTGTATTTTCAAAATGCATGTTCTCTCACTACCATTTTAAAATGATAAATCTTCCTATTTTATAAAATACTTGCAATAGTCCATTCTTGACATCTTTACAAGGAGCAAAATAAAGAATCTTCATTCTAATCATACAACTATATTTTTGAAATGCATGTTCCTCTTGCTACTATTTTATAAAATACTTACAATAGTCCATTCTTGATACCAAATTACAAGAAACAAAAGAAAGAATTTTCATTCTAATCATACAATGTCTTATAATAGCTTTCTCTATTTTCATAATATGTTGGATTTTATTCTTAACATCTCAAAAATGTCCTTTTTTATAACTAATTTTGAAAGGATTGAAAAAATATCTACAAAATTATTTTTTTTTCTCATTATTTGTCCAATTTTTCTAACACATTTTTTCCAAAACTTTATCTCATCCCATTACATTCTATTCTTCCCTATTTTAACACCAATCTCTATTTTTTATTCAAATTTGAAAGGCATTATGTACTTTTATATGCAAAAGTGTAATATATCCCTCATACGCTCCATTTAATCCTTAAAATTCTACAAATGCAGTATAATAGTATTTTTTCGACACTTATATTCTATATATTCTTTACATTGGAGCATTCTTCATTCTACTCTTGCATGAAACAAAATTACTATTTATTTTTATTTTCCTACACTACAACACTTGGTTTCTCTTTGTTACATGTTACATTTATTCTACATTATTATTCTTGGCCACTAAAACATTATATGCTCTAGTTATATCTAACATTCTATTTCTAACTTATGTTATAATATTTCATTATATATACTACAACAATTCTTCATACAATTTTTATATAATGTCTATTGACTACAATAAAATTTCCTATTTGAAAAAATTCTTCTGATTTACTTTATTCTTAACTTAGATTCATTCTTCAAGCACATTATAATTTCTTTACTTGAATATTATTTATCATAATATAACTTTGCAATGTTTTTCTACATATTATTTGTTTTCTTCTTTAATGTTGTAAGTTATGTTACTTTTATTGATCTTTTCTCTTTGAAAAGAATACAAACCTATTTTCTTTTTCATTTCTTCCTCTTACAAATAAATTATTCACTCATTGAATAATATTTGCTCAATTTAGTAGAATTTTTTACTATGCCTAGTTTTACTTAAATGTATGCAAAATAGGCATGCATATAAACACCACACAAATTATTTGGAAAAATGCCACAAAAAATGTGATATCATTTATATAAAACTATGGTAAATGTTGCACTCCATTACAACAATTCATCCAATTAAGAGGTGATGTAATTTATTGATTCACTAAACAAAAATAGATTTTTATTCTTACAATTATTCTCTAGAACTAGACTCATGGAGTGACCAATTTGAAAATCAATTTGAACATTTCAATCACTTAGATTTATCCAAAGAATAATTAAGATAGTGTTATGCAACCAATAATATAGAAGCAATAAATCTAGCCTATTAATTTTTCTAAGGTTCCATTCAAGTATAATTTTGAATTCAAGTTTACAAGAAAAATAAGTCTATAATAATATTCACAAATAATATCTCCGTGTTGATAATTTAAGCAATGCCTTCAACACAATCTATTAATGGATATAGAGAGAACTAAAATATGGATATACTTGTAGGTTGGAAATATCCTCAAGATGGAACAAAATTAAATTTTGATTATACATTTTGGGGAAATCTTCAGGCTATAGATGTTGACTATTTTCTTCATAATTCTAATAGTTTTAAATTCTAATTAGAGGTTTGAGTAAACTTGGTTTAAAGATGAACAAAAATATTAGTAGGAAGATCTCATTGTTAGGTTAATGCTAGTATATAAGAAATGATATAATGAATTAGTAATAGAAGGTAGTGTTTTTACAAAGGTTGAGGCCCCAATTGGGGTATGTGTTCTTATAGAAAAGAAGCATTGAAGTGGTCCCAATTTTTTTATAATATCATGCATTTATGCATTGCTATTGGGGAAAATATTAGAAAATTTCAAGAAAATGCAATTGGCAGCTATAAAGCCAAATGAATATTAAAAACTTTCAAGCAAATGCAATTGGCAGCTGTAAAGCCCAATTTTACAAAATGAGTTTGTTTAAAAGGCTTTAGAAACTTTCAAGCAAATGCAATTGGCAGCTGTAGATCCAAATTTGGTTGAAAACTGGGTTTGTTTAAAAGGCTTTAGAAACTTTCAAGCAAATGCAATTGGTAGTTGTAAATCCAAATTTTAAATAATGGGTATTGTTTTTAAAAGGTTTTAGAAACTTTCAAGCAAATGCAATTCATAGTCGTGAGCCAAAATGAGAGCTTGAAATAGGGTATATTCATTATAAACAATAAATTTTGTTCTCATAATGTGCCTTCAAGTTTTAAATGAAAATTTTGTTTGGAATTTTCTTTTCATTCAATTTGTTTTCATTTCACCAAAAAAATTTGGTCTCATGGAATCCATTAGAGTTTACAAATTTACAAACAAATGGAATTTTAAATCATTGTGAAAGAATGCCAACCTACTAATGGATGTCCAAGTCGATATTTCAAGTTGAAATGGTGGTCCCATCAAGTAGTTTTTTGTCGCTCCATGTCAATCAAGAGCATTTGTTTTCGTTTGTTGCAATAATTTGTGCCCGGTGTCTGATAGTTCACCCTTTTTTTTGTTTGACAGTGATAGGGTTTGATTTATAAATGCCCTATCGGCTGATGGCTCTGTTTTAACATGGGTTCGACTAAATCCACTTTGCATTCAAATGGAATATGCTTAACCGAACCTCCTGGTTGAAAATTTTAAAAGTTGATTTTCCTCTTCCTCTTTCTCAACTGAAACCACCATTGTGGCCTGTCCACCCTCAATATTGGATTATGTGGGTAGTCTCTTTTGGAGAATGATTTTATAAAGAAAAAACTTCAAGAGTTGTCGAAGCAAGGTGTCATGTGCCCAAAAACTTCACCATGCATGTCGCCTATCATGTGAAATGACATAACTTGCACAAGAGAAGAATATAATAAGAAATATGTTAGAAATACTTTATAATAATAAGCCACTTAGAGGAGGAAACCTCCTAAGACACTTCAAGGGAGCTACCTCCTATAGTCTTCAATAAAAATAGATTATACAATATGATAATAATAAACAAACCACTACCTCTTATATATACCACTTATGTTATAGATGTCATCCAAGCCTTGAACCTAACTACTTATATAAGGCTATATGAATGATTATATAACTTACTTCAGGGTTATGCTACCCACAAGTTGGTTACATATATCACATGTGCACTATAGGTTAAGGTTGTAGCATCATGCATTTAAAAAATGAATGCTCTTAAAGGATATGCTAATATTATCCAGCCTTGAACAAGATTGCTATCAAGAGTAAACATCCACAATGGCAGATAGATTATTTGTTGGACCAACATCAGCATTCTAAATACTTTACAAATTTATACTTCAAATTTAGGTACCATCTAGTGTGTATGAATGAAGAGATATGGAAGACAACCTTTACAACAAAATACCATGTCTATGTCAATTGTTAGTACTTCCTTTCAATTTATGGTACTTGTTGTATCTATGATACTTGTGAATAATATTGAGACTATTCATATGTGCACAAATTAAGGAAAAACTCATTCAAAGCAAGTTGTGCAATTGTTGAAGGAAAAACAACTCATTTGCAATATGAAGAAGTGTGAGTTTAGTTTGTAAAGCAAATCAGTGGTCTATTTGAGGTTCTTCTCAAGAAGGAAAATTAAGATCCAATCTAACAAAACTTGAGGTTATTACTAATTGGCTCATGCTTAATAGTGTGACAAAAACAAGTAGCTTCAAATGCTAGAGAAAATGAATGCATGAGGGCATCTGTCCATTCCTTCTCCACCATAGAAACTACCTTAGATGCTATTGCTAAAGTGGTATGAGTTCGAACTTATACTAGTACTTTGAATTCAATGAAATATGAAATCAAATGTGCATAGATTCTTGCTATTCCTCATTTCCAAAGAACACTTGAAGTGGAAATGAATGTGAGTTACATAACAAGGGGCAATTTTATTCCATAAAGGTAAAGTGCTTTTTTTATCATTTTGAAGTATACTTACCTAGAGACTTGCACCCTAAACTTTGGTGATCAAGTCTCCCATATCAAAAACATGTCCCTATCTAAGAACCATATGGGGAATCTCCAGACATTAGGATACTTTCAATAAAGTTTCTTTGCATCTATATAAGACTCCTCATAGAGCATCCCTTAAAATGTAGGAAATTTGCTATAGGGGTCTCTAAGATAGAACATAAAAATTACAATGAATTTTCCTCAAGTTCTAATGTATGGCTGACAAAAGCTTAAAGAACTAGAGAAACACACTAACAAACCTATAATTTTCTATTTTTTTTATAAATATTTGAATTTTTTTTCCTAAGTAATTTTTGATTGAACTCACCAAGGTAATAACACATGAAGAGACAATAATGAAGTTGAAGATATGTACATGCAATAAATTTTAATCAATTGATTAAAAATAATCATATTTGAAGACCCCCGCTATGTTTTTTAAAATAATTTCAAATTACCGTCCATCTTTAGTTGAGTATGGTTTCAAATTTACTTTATTATATCACAATGATGGTTATCAAATATTATTATGATTAATCTTTTCTTTCCTTGACATCTATTTCAATACTTCAAACATTTAAAATTCTTGTTTTAAGCATTTTATTATTTTATATTCTTTAAAGTTGCACATCCATCCTATCATTTTTTTTAGTTTAATTAATATATATATTGTTGTCTCCAAGAAGACTTCGCTGAATTTTCTTCAAAATGGTGTATTGATACCCATTCCCATCTACCTACTAGCACTAGTTCCTATTTCCTAGTAACTATTTTAGAAGTGTTTTCTAAACCTATAGTATATTGCCAAAGTTACAACAAAGAAATGCATATAACTATATACCCTATTAACAACGGTAAGATTGTTTATTGGAAAAATCAACAATTATTCATATTCATCATAAACCTCTTTAGTATTTGCAAGCATAAAATAAATTGCATTAAAAAATTCAAAGTCAATCAAATTTATTCAAATTCCATTGTCATAAGTACAATAAGGGAGCACAAAATGTAGTGGTAAATATTCTATCTAGGTTTCCATTGCAAGAGAAACTTAAATTTTGGCAAAAATTCACAACTAACCCTTTCTTGAAAGATACGTACAAGGAAGCATTTGCTCAAGATGTAGATTTTTGGTGGAACATGTCATCATTTGAAGAGAAATGTGTCTAGCTCAAATATGGGATCTCCTACAAGACCAACAAATTTTGTGTGCCAATGAGAAGAGACTTCCACTCGTGAGCTAAGCACATACTACCAAATTTTCAAACCATTTTGGTGTTAACAAGCCCATGGATTGCATGCAAAGTATGCATAGTAGCCTAAAATACAAGAAGGGCTCCCAAAATTCATTAAAGGGCTTTAAGTGATGTTATACAAGAAAGCCTAAGGATAGGAAAGGAGAGTTGTACATGAATCTACAAATACCTACTAGACCATGGGTGAGAATCTTTATGGAATTTGTAGGAAGTTTTCCTATGTCAAAGCATGGACATGATTAGTTGTATGTTTTGTGTATAGATTCAATTTTATTTATTTATTTTTATTTCATGCAAGTAGACAATTTGGTGTATTTTAGTTTTGCTTAAGTTTGTTGTTTTAAATAGGGACTTAAATTTTTGGTGAAGCTTTGCACCATCTTGTAGAGCAATTGAGACCAAGATGAAATGATATAAGGATATGTATGCTTTCATCCTCAAACTATTGAGAAAACCAAAGTTCTAAGTAGAATGTCATTCAAATGATAAGAGGCTATGACCAAGAAGTATTGATCAACAACATGAGATTGATCTTTGGCATATCTACAACATTCTTAGATGATGAAATCAGAATGGATGCGACACCATTCAAAAACCACTTCAATCCCTCTTTAAAATCCATATAGGCATTACATCAAACAGTAGGAAGTATTGCTCATAAAACTAGAAAACTTGGTTTGCATTTGCAAACTTGATATTGCAATTTAAAAAAAAGGATTACATGAAACATTCTCAGTCAACAAAGGACTTATGTACAGCAACATATGTCCATTTAATACCTGCAACAACCCTCTTAAAACCCTCTCACAATGGATTCTTCAAACAACGTAGAAATTGCAAACAATCCAACACAATCTTGGTTTGCAACTTGCAACCATTGCTACGCTTCAAAGAAAAATTTTATTACAACTTATTTCTAGTCATGGAGGATTGATAAACAACAATAAAACCCCATACAAATATCACATAAACCAATTAAATAAATTGAAAATCATTCTCATGCTCAAACTATGTGAGCTCCCACAAATCTATGCATTCTCCAGTACCTAATTCCACCTACAACTCTTGTAACTTCTCACTAAAAGAATTGGCACTCTATTTGTTGTCATCAATCACTCCAAACCTTCCAATAACAAAATTTCAATCCCCCAAAAATTGAGAACTAAACTCATGTATTTTCTCCCTTCAACAAGTAGACTTATGTCTCACAATCTTTAGTTATGCAACCTGCAACAAACACTCACAACACAATAAGTTCTAACCATTAACTTCCAATCTATTTGTTGTTGTGAATAGCTCCTCACACCTACAACATACAACAAATAGCAATCTCCATGGGATGCTACAACCTCTCCAACTCCCTTTCAACTTCTCCTCCCAAAAATTGAAAGCTATAGGAAGAAAAATGTGTTCATAACTCCCTAGTGGAATGAAATTTCATTTCATTTCCTTCAAATTCCCCTTTCCCCAAATTGGAATGACCCCTATCATGTAGCTGCACCAAAAACATAAATTAAAACATAAAATAATATTAAAAAATTAAATCCAATTGATTTGTCCATTCCACAGAAGTTGGGAGTTACATTTGACTGCTCCTCCACTAGCTGCTAAAAAAGCAAATCCCAGAAAAAGAAAACCTAGGCACCCACCTCTACAACTCCTATTTTATAGGGATTCTAAATAATTGTTTTAAAACACCTTTATTTCATATCCCAATTCCTATCATGTTTTTCTTGGCATTTTTGAATTCAAATTACATTAAAATTGCAATTTTGCATTACTTGCACTATGCCAATTTTGACCATTTCAAAATGAGCTTGAATAAACATGAAATTAACCAAGATGAAATTAAATTCAACATCCCTGACATGAAATTAAAATTCATCTCACAACCTCACCAAAATTCAAATTCAATTTCCTTTTGGTTGATGCAGGATAGCCTGCCAATCATGGATACTCCTACACTAGACACCCACAGTAAGAAATTTTTTTGTGAATATGGATTCACAAAATGGATTTGAGTGGTAGTACCACCCTTTCAGATTCCAACCAATTTGTATAAAACTCCATCACTGATCCTAGTGACTTTGATAATCTCTTCTTCTTCCTCTTCCAACATCTTGTTGGAACATTCACCATCCTCCAACAATCCTGCATTTCATTCTTCTCTCCTCTTATGGACTTGTATCCACCATTTACCATCTTCCTCCTCCTAATTCCACTCATTTTCCTCTCTTCCCTTGTGGTATTTTACCCACCATTGACCGACCACTTCCACCAAAATGTACCTACACCAAATTCCTCAACACCATACAAATGCTATGCATTCCACACTTCACTAGCAATCTCTAACTGAACCATTTCATTTGAATTCATTAAATCATCCAACTAATCATCAAAATAATTAAAAAGAAAAGGTTTTACCTTCTCATTACTTGCTACAATATTATTCTCAACCTCATTTTAAAGGCATTCATCAAAATTTGATTTCACCTCATTACCTTTTGTTGCAATCTTCACTCCACCTTTCGTCAACACTTGCCATTCCTTTTCTACCACTGAAATGTTTCCATCTACACAAAATCCACTCTCATTTTCATCATAAAAATGAAACATATTATGTATTACCTCTTTCTCTTCAACATTTCCTTCACCATTGCCTCCTGACATATCTTCTTCACCTTCACTCTTAGCTACACTTTTATTTTCCATTACTTCCAAGTCCTCCAAAGGACACTCACCATCCTTAATCATTGCTACACTTTCCTCTTATTTTCCCTCTTTATCATTTTGAACAAGGATTTCCACATTTTCCTTTTCATCCTTCTTCCCTACACAAAGTTTTACTTGCAAACATATCAGTACCAAAAGAACAATGAGATTCAACCCTTCCCATTTTATATTCCTTTCTATCCTTATTATTTGCTACAACTTATTTTGCCACTTCCTTTTTCCTATCCTGCAAAGGATTCAAAACATAGTATTCCCCATCCTTTAGGATGCTATATGTATTCTTCCTACCATCATGTAGAGCTCTTCAATCATACAACCATGGTTTACCCAACAAAACATGGCATATATCCACAAGTACTATATCACATATAATCACATCCTTATATCTACGAATTTGAAAATCAACCACACATTGCTCACTTACCCATATCTGGCAATCTCCTTGCAACCAAGAAATGTAGTATGGGCTATGATGCTTGATTTTTTTCAATTTCATCTTGTCTACCTTCCTTCGAATACAATATTATTGGTGCTACCACTATCCACAATGACTTTGCAACATTTCCCACTCACTTTACACCTTGTTCGGAATAAATTACTCCTCTAGATGGGCTCTTGATTCTCTATTTGTGGCTCTATAAATTATTTCTTCATTACAAAACATGAACTTCTAGCTTCCAAGACATTTTTTCAAACACTTTTCCACACTCTCTCTGCAACTGCTTCACTCTCTACCTGCAGGTCCTGGTGCAAACTACCTCACATCGGTACTTCTACCTGCACACTCAAGAACTCTTGCTCTGATACCACTAATAAAATAAGAATGGCTACAACACCCTTCAAAAACCACTTCAATCCCTCTTTAAAATCCACATAGGAATTACATCTAACAGTTGGAAGTATTGCTCATAAAATAAGAAAACTTGGTTTGCACTTGCAAACTTGATATTGCAATGTAAAAACAAAGGATTACGAAACATTTTCAGTCAACAAAGGGATAATGGATAGAAAAATATGTCCATTTAATACCCACAACAACCCTCTCACAATTGATTATTCAAACAACATAGAAATTGCAAACAATCCAACACAATCTTGGTTTGCAACTTGCAACCATTGCTATGCTTCAAAGAAAAATCTTATTACAACTTATTTCCAGTCATAGAGGACTAATAAAAAATAATAAAACCCCATGCAAATATCACATAAGTCAATGAAATACATTGAAAAACATTCTCATGCTCAAACTATATGAGCTCTCACAAATCTATGCACTCTCCAGCACCTCTATACCACCTCCAACTCCTATAACTTCTCACTTAAAGAATTGGCACTCTATTTGTTGTTATCAATCACTCCAAACCTGCAAATAAAAAAATTTCAAACACCCAAAAATTGAGAACTATTTAAACTCATGTATTTTCTCTCTTCAACAAGTAGACTTATGTCTCACAATTTTAAGTTATGCAACCTACAACAAACACTCACAACACTCAACAAGTTCTAACCATGAACTTCCAATCTATTTGTTACTACAAATAGCTCCACACACCTACAACATACAACAAAAAGTAACCCCCATGGGATGCTACAACCTCTCTCCAACTCCCTTTCAACTTCTCCCAAAAACTGAAAGCTATAGGAAGAAAAATGTGTTTATAACTCCCTGCTAGAATGAAATTTCATTTCATTTCCTTCAAATTCCCCTTTCCCCAAATTGGAATGACCCCTATCATGTAGCTACACCAAAAACATAAATTAAAACATAAAATAATGTTAAAAAATTAAATCCAATTGATTTATATATTCCACAAAAGTTGGGAGTTACATTTGACCACTCCTCCACTAGCTCTTGAAAAAGCAAACCAGAAAAAGTAGACCCGGGCACCCACCTCCACAACTCCTATTTTTTAGGGATTCTAAATAATTGTTTTAAAACACCTTTATTTCATATCTCAATGCCTATCATGATTTTCTTGGCATTTTTGAATTGAAATTACATTAAAATTACAATTTTGCATTACTTGCACTATGCCAATTTTGACCATTTCAAAATGAGCTTGAATAAACATGAAATTAACCAAGATGAAATGAAATTCAAAATCCCTCACATGAAATTCAAATTCATCTCACAACCTCACCAAAATTCAAATGTAAATTCAAATTCAAATTCCTTTTGGTTGATGCAAGATAGCCTGCCAACCATGGATGCTCCTACACCATTAGAATAGAATAGTTCATGCATTCCTAAATTAGACACCTTTTGAAGTATGTTTTGGGTTATTTCCCTGCCAAACCAATTATGTTGCATCGGTACACTAAAAAAGAGAGGAGAGCTTGATTCAAAGGTGACTAGAGAGACAAAACACATTAAATAGATGGAAAAAATCCATCTTAAAGCACAAAAACAATTTGAAGTATGTTTTGGGTTATTTCTCTACCAAAACATTTATGTTGCATTGGTACAATAAAAAAAGAGGAGAGCTTGGTTTAAAGGTGAATAGAGACATAAAGCATGTCAAATGTATGAAACAAATCCATCTTAAAGTGTAGGAACAATTTGAAAAGTTTCAAGCCATGTATAAGACTAGTTATGATCAACACTATCAAGAACAAATTTTCAAAGTGAGATCCACATTTTACTAATGTGGTTTTATAATTATGATCTCAATTTCATTTTTTGGATAAAAAATTATGACATGAGTCTTCTTAAATAACATCTTTTTTTGGTGTTGAAGAGGTTTTATTTATGTTAAGTTTTCTTTAAAATTTTGGTAGCAATCTATACTTTTTGGAGCAACAAGGTTTTTAGATCAATGACTTTCATCTTCCCTTTCTTTTTGGTAGCAACTACCTATTGTACATTGAAAAAAATTTCAAGGGATTTTTTTGCTACTCATGTGGCAACCTTTTCCAATGGGTTTATTTGATATGAGCGGCTTAATTTTGGTGATAGTAGGATTTAATTTTTTTAGTTACCCTCTTTTTTTTCACATTATTTTTTTCTTCGACAACCATGTGGTCTTTTGTTAGCATTTGTAAGGTTTGGTAGCATTTTTAAGTGTAGGTGGAGCCCAAGATCACCATTTGCAGGATACACCTTCACATAAAAGCAAGAGAGGCACACAAGCTATTTCACCAACAAGAGAAAAATACGAGATGCATATATTACACAATGTACAACCTTTTTAAAGGCAAGAAAAAAGTGATGGGTGGGAAAACTACCCACATAGGGAAAACCACCCAAGAGAATCTAATCTACCCTAAGTGAAAACTTAAATACACTAACACCCCCCTTAAGTACAAATTTAGGGAGAATGTAGATGCAAAAATGCAAAAAAGCAATATGGGTCCTAGTTACATAGCCATGTTAGGTACTCATTTAAAATGCAATCTCTCACAAGTGGAGAAAAAGAGAAAAACCCTATGGGAAAAACCCCTCTCCAAAAGAGAGAAAAGAAATAAAAAATGATGCATGAATGGAGGAATCAATCACACCCCCCAAGGACTACATACATCATGTATATACAATCAATGATCCCCCCATAGGAAGGAAAAAATGAGATATCATATCCCCCCCATAATGAAGAAGCTCCAATGCTAATAAAGTATGCCTGAAAACAAAAGATGATCCAATGCCTGCAAGCAACACCTCTTCCCTTAGGAAGAAACAAGTCCACCAAATGATAAAGAAGCCACTCCATGTCTAACTAAAAAGAGGAAGGAAATCTCCAAATAGAATAATCCATCACATAATCATGATAAAAAACAACTAAGAAATGTGACGAATCAAATGAAAGTGAAGGCTCAACAAAGTCAACCTCCAAAAACAATCCAAATGTATCAACTACCATGCTAAAACTATCATCGAAGAGGAGAGAAATCCCTTCAAGTATATCTCCCAAATCTGCAAGATGAGACTCCACAAACAAATCTAAGATGCCTGCCAAATACTCATCTAATAAAACAAGATCCAAGGGATCAAAATACCCTATTGTGTTGGAAAACCAACCTCTAAAGCAACAGGTGATGTATCAACATGAGTCTGAAAAACTCCAAAATTCAGATAATCTATTGCCCCTGAGAAATTGTTGTCAACACTAGCAAGGGGTGCGAGGAAAAATATAGTCATCATCATCTACAAAGTGAGAGAAGGTATATAGGCGGGAATCATGATCAACATTACCAACTACAATGACATTTCCAGTACTAGCCTCTCTGATGAAAACATAGTCTACAATGAATTCCACAATCTTTGGTACCTCACCATGGGTGATCTAATAGATGAACAAAATATTTTTGTGCAACTCAAGTATACACAATACATCCCTAAAACAGTCATCACCTATCTCAACATTTCCTACGCCTGCAACATCTAAAAGCTTATTATCTCCCAACAAAATTTTGGAAGTGTCAGTAGGATGAAGTCCCAAAAAAGGATAGGGACTTGAAGCCATGTGGTGAGATGATTTGGAATCTAAGAACCATCTATCATGACCAGAATGGGTTGTAGAATTCACCAGTGCATGTCCTTTACCTATGTAGTGTTTATCTCCTTTACCACTTGCGATTCCTACATTTCCAGACTGTATAGATTGGGTTGATGGTGCAGATGAAGATGCAGATGGAGATGCAGAGGTTGTAGAATGAGTGAAAAATAAGGGCAATGGGATATAGTTTTTTTGAAGAAAATGTGAGAGTTCATCAATCTTCTTCATATAACGATGATATTTGTCATGCCCTTTCTTTTTGTAATATGCATAGTTGAATTTCTCCTTCTTGGGCTTGTCCTCTTTTGAAGAGGTGGAAGTATTAGTTGACTCTGTCTTAGGTTTGGATTTCTTCTTCCCTTTACTCTTAGATTCTTCTGCAACCAATGCATGATTTGTAGGGACCCCCTCCAACTGGACAAGTTTTTCTTGCTCCCTTGTCAACCGATCACAGAAAGTCTCAAAAGAAGGCATTTGGAACGCACTACCCAAAGAATCCATTGCGGAGTAAAAGGTAGAAGAAAACACAACAAATGGGCCTCTCAACTTAGACAGTATCAAAAATATGGACTCCTTGTCATTTTTGCTCTTCCCACATCCCGCTAATTGTGACCTTAAAGATTGAATTTCACTAGAAAGTCATCAATAAAAGGAAATGCTTCAGGGGTAAGAGTGGTTAATTCAGCCTCTAGTTGCAGGACACATAACTCACTGACTTGACCAAACAGGTTATGTAACTTATCCCATATTTCCTTGGGTGTATCCAACTCATCAATATGAAAGAGGATACTATCAGAAACATTCAATTTCATCAAACCCATAACTTGGTTACACTTATTTCTATAAGAAAATATTTCAAGTTCCTTAGTAAGTGTGGGTTTGACATTACTTAATGTGGATCATAGACCTTGAGATTGAAGCAACCTACAAATTTTCATTTTCCATGTATGGTTTTTATGGGGAGTTAACAATTCAATAGATTCATGAGTGACCATTGCAACAAAAGGAAAAATAATACACCAAACTAACTAAAACCTCCAAAAAAACTACTAATGCAGCCTCTAGAAATTAAATTTCACCACCTTTCCAAAAGTTGATTTTCTAAATTGAAATAAATTCAAGCATAAGTTAATGCACCTTGGTTTGTAGCAATTTTTTGCACCATTGGAAAGCCAAATCTTTGCACAAGTCTCCACAACTCAAGGCACACTACAAGCCTCAGTGAGTCTTGCTCACACCAAACAAGCACATTGCAAAGATATTTAAGGAGCCAAAAACTTCCTCTTGTAGTCAATGTGGGATTAAAATCCCAGAACAATTTCAAAGCCTCTTCAAAATGGTCCCACCTTACTTCGCTCAGCAATAGGGAAACCCTAAATTTGTTGCAAACTTTATAAAATATAAAGTTTGGTGAATAAAACACCTCAAAATGAAGAAATGTTGCCACAAGCCTCATGAGAATAGGGACCTCCAATCATAGCAATAAATTCTCAACAACAAAAAAAAATGCAAATCAAGCCTCCTTCAAATGCCTCCAATGTAAAGAGCAGAAAACAGTTCATTGCCCTTCAATTTGCTGCCTCTCGTAAAGATTTGGGATTGATGGCTTCAATGCAGAAATTGGGCCACCCCTGAAAGTCACAGCTAAACAACAAGAAATCGAGCCTTCCAAACTTTGATTGCAACAAAGCTTAGAAAAATCATGCCCTCCAAGAAAAAACACCACAGTACAGGCAAATAAATGACACCTTCAAGGAAATTTGCAACCTCCAAAGCAATCACTACCTCCAGATGAGGGAAATTTGGACCTCCAAGGAATCGCGGCCCAACAATATGAAGGACACTTTTAGCAATCACAAAAGAACGCCCTTACAGATTTGAATTTGGGCTTTGAATGATGAAACTGCTACCTAAAAAAAATACTCACGATTTCCCCAAAAACGTTGCTTTCAATCACTTCCAGCCAGCAATAGGAAAAATCAAAATTGAGCCAATTTTGAAATTTGAAATTTTTTCAAATGTTGGAAAAATAAAATTGATCTCAATCAATCTCCAATGAAAACTCTCACGAGAAGGGTTGCAAAACAGTTTGCTCTAATACCATGTAGGTGGCGCCCAAGATCACAATTTGCAGGATACACCTTCACAAAAAAGCGAGAGAAGCACACAGGCTATTTCACCAAAGAGAGAAAAATATGAGATGCATATATTACACAATGTACATCCTTTTTAAAGGCAAGAAAAAAGTGATGGGTGGGAAAACTACCCACACGGGAAAAACCACCTGAGAGAAACTAATCTACCCTAAGTGAAAACTTAAATACACTAACAATAAGGTTACCCATGCATTTTGGTGAGATGAAACACTTTCCATATTAAGACTCTACCATTCTAGTTTGTGGAGGCAACCTTCCATCCTCAATTGATCAATTTCTTCAAACAATTAGCAGATGTATTGTCAACTTGCAATTTACTTTGCATTGGTTGAGTAGAGTCATTGGAGTCACTCATATAGATTGATGTGTCATTTATATCTTCAATTGTCATATTTTTTTCCTTTGTTTTCCATTTGATCATTGTTCGAGTAGGGGTGTTGCCATAATAGTGGTTTACACTTTTTGGGAGATCCTGATTTTTGCTGAAATCATATATTTTTAGAAAATATAATGATTTAAGCCTTGAAAAGTTCCATTTAAAGGATTCCAATTGAATAGGCTTTGATCAAACCACCTTAGATCAAACCTCCTTGGATAGAAACTCACTAGTTTTAAACCATACCTATAACATAGTCTCCTTTACACCTATCAAAATGTTGAATAAAAACCACTTTTGATTTACCTTTTGGGGGATCAAATGAATTCATTTAAAATT